>PITA01012867.1:0-59901 GCA_004023965.1 Spilogale gracilis
AGGAGGAAGTAGAGGAGGGAGAGGAGATGCGGAGGAGGTGAGAGAGGGAGGATGAAGAGATGGGGGAGGGGAAGAGAAGGAGGAGGGAGAGGAGGAGGGAGAGGAGGAGGGAGAGGAGGAGGGAGAAGAGACAGGGAGGTAACCTCTGAGGAAGGCCTGGCACACTCAGGATATCCAGGAAGGGGAGCCTAGCCGGGTGAAGCCAGTGACTGGTGGATTTATGGCAATTTCCTCTTCCTCCTTCACTGGATGTTGGATCCAGTTAATTCAGGTCTCCTGGAGCTCCCCCACCCCACCCCCAGCCTCCAAAGCCGACTTAAGGCTGTAATGAGGTTTGGGTTTACCCGCTGGGAGATCTAAGAGACTGAGGGCCCCTGGATGCCCAAGGCCCCTGGGCCCACAGGGAGGAACAGCGAGAGTCCGGCTGCCCCGGCCAGACAAAAACCACAGGTCTTTGCTCAGCATTCTGAGCAAATGGTGGCTGAGAGTCTGGCTTCTTCTTCCTTGGAATAAAAAGGGTTGCAGATGGGGTGTTGTTTTCAAATAAGATTCTGAAATTGGGGTGCTGGGACCTGGAAGAGAGGTGGTGGCAAAGAAGAGTGTGTCTATCCCCTCGGACATGCTGTGTAGTTCCAACATGGTGGGTCAAGTTTTCTCCTACACCCAAGTCTACTTGGTCAGCTCCGGAATCCTGGAACTCTGGGTTAAAGGGAATCGAGGCCACAGCCGGGTGGGGCTGGGGAGAGCACAGTGACCCATGAGCAATGCCTACCCTGGACCTAAGGAAGGGGCTTTGCCTCTCTCATCCCACTCTGTCCTCCAAAAAACGTCCATCCCATGGCCTAGGAGGCTGAGGGGCCGGTGCCAACTCTACTTGGTCCTGTCCCGTGGGCGGGCCGTCCCTAGGGTCGATAAACTTCTATCTTCGCGCTCACACCCCCTGCTATCTGTTTCTGGTCCATTTTTAGTGTTCACTGATCCCCGACACTCTAGTTAAAGCAAATGGTTTCTTTGTTCTTCCTGATTATCAGTTGTGAAACTAGGTTTAGCAGAGAGGCTCTCGAACCACAGGAAGCCCGGGAAGATACTTTCTGGGACGTGAAGGGCTCCCTATACACCCGCACGCTGCCTACTTCGGACTTGAGGATGTGGCCAGACCGCAGTGGAATGAGGCTCTGTTTCAGCTGCTGACTGGCTGTGCGGCCCTGGGCAAGGCCCATCTCTGGTTCGTTGGATGCACATGTGATTAAGTTATGATGTGATGAAACTATGCCTTTGGGGATGGGGAGATTATCCTGGATTATCCAGGGGAGCCCAGGGTAATCCAAGGGTCCTCAGAAGGGGAAGGCAAGGAATCAGAATGGGGAGAAGGCAGAAGGATGAGGCAGGAGGCAGATTGCTCAGTGCTGTGGCCATGAGCCTAGGAAGACAAGCAGCCTCCATCCGGAAGGCACAAGGAATGGATTCTGCCTGAAGCCTCCAGCAGGAACCAGCCCTGCCAACGACATCCTGATGTTGGCCCCTTCAGATGCGTTTTGGACTTCTCAGCTCCAGAACTGTAGGAGTGTAAATATGTATTGTTTTAAGCCACAATATTTGTGGTAATTTGTAGAGCAGCAGTAGGAAATTAGCACAAGGGCTGTTCTAGAGACCAGAACACCGGCCTTGGTGGCAGACAGATGTGGGTTTGAGTCCCGGATTCACCTGCTAGCTGTGCGACCTCACACAGTTTTCCAAACCTCTCTGAGTCTCAGAGAGAGAGAGACCTCCTGCACGCAGGAGCAATGAAAGACCTACTTCAGACCACTGTTGAAAGATGAAAGGAGTCGATACATACAACATGCCTGGAACAGAGTCTCAATGAATGCTGGATCACTTTCCTGTCTTATTGAGCGTTAAAAGGCTAGCTTTGCCCGCTGCAGGCCCTCTAACCGTCCCTGGGGCACTCCTAGAGCCCCCTTCCTCATGTCCCGTTTTGTTCCCCACTGCTCAACGACATTCTGTGGCTCCCTAGTGCATGACCTCATCTCCCAGGAAGGAGAAAATTAAAGGGATGGCAAGGCTGAAAGAGGGCTGAAGGACCCAAACATTCCCACATTGATTGAAATGTCACTTTGTCTGCACTCCCACGCTAGGTCAGTGCCCCTGTCGTTCATCTCTGTGGCACCCTGGCCTGCACTGTAGCAGCGACCTCAATCCTAATGTCACGATCGTTCGTGTTGTGACTACGCCATCCATCCCGTATCCACACATAAAGCCCCCCAGGGGCTGGGACTGCAGTGAGGCACACAGTACCTGTTCTATAAATATTTATTAAGTGAATGAACAGATGGATGACCAGCCCTCTCGGACCAGCTGGGCCAGGTTCCCAAAGACTTCTTCCTGACAGCCAAGTTCTGGCTCTTCAGCACGGAGAGGCTGGTGGGGTCACCAAGATGGGAGAATGGAAGGCTGTGCCAAGCGTCATCAGACATCTGTAACTCCCGCAGCCAAAAATGTTACTGGGAACATGACATGTCTGTGTGTGCGGTATGTGTTAACGGCGGGACTTCATTCCCTGGTCCTGTAGACCGGGATCAGGGAGGGAGGAGGAAGGAGGGTCCTCCTGGAGGTGGTCTGAGGCGGAGGGAAGGAGCACAGAAGTGAGAAGTTGACGTTTGGGAACTAAGAAGGAGGATGTGGGAGGGCGCCAGCAGCCCAGTCAATCTTGTCTGCTTGGCAAGAATCCAGGCCCCTGGGCTCTGGTCCAGGCTGGGAAGGGTTAACAGCCCTGAGAGAAATTACTTGGGGGGAGCGGGACCAGGAGTGAGGAAGACCTAACAGGGGAGGGGGCTTCCTGGTGGGGGTGAATGAGGCTCATTGCTTCCCTGTGAGCAGGACCCTGCTCACCCAGCCCGGCTCCTCCTGGTCAAACAGAGAGATTTGAAGTTTGAAGGGAGATCACCCTGGATGCCTGAAAGGAGCAGGGGCACCAGCAGGGTTGTTCCAGCCCACTGCTTCAGGATGGGGATGGGAGTCTCAAACCCAAGCTGGCTGTTTCCCAGGTCTGGGAAAGCTTCCATGTCCCAGCGGGTAGAACAGAGGCCCAGAGAGGGTTAGCAGCTGCTGAAAGCCACACAGCAAGTCCTGAACAGCCAGTCCTCCCAGGTCCCAGAGAACTCCTCTACTCCTGCTATACACACACACACACACACACACACACACACACACACACACACACACTTAGTGGCCTTGCCCTGCCCATCTCTCCAGCTCCATGGCTCACCCCTTGCCCTCCTTCTACTCTGACCCCATCATATTGTTTCAAATCTCTGCACCTTTGCTCAAGCCGCCCTCTCTGCCAGAAATACCCTGTCTCACCACCCTGCCTCCAGCCACAGTAACCTGCTCATCTTTCAAATGCAGACATCCTCTCCTCCGGGCAGCCTTCCAGGGCTGCCTGTCCTCTTCCCTCCTACTGGGAAGGTTGACCTGCCAGGGGGGTCTGTACCTGGCCAACACATTCTTCGTTTCTTAAATCATATGGCCTCTTCATGTTATCATGTACACATCTGTCCCCGCCCCTGGGCTGCTGCTGTACCAGTTACCAGCATGGGACCTGACCCACACTGGAAATGTGTGATGAACTGAGCCAGCCTCCATGCCTGCACCTCCCTTCCCAGGGCCAGCTGTTACCATGGAGCTCCTGGAAACAGATCAGAAGTGCCAACGCCATTGCATTTTAGGGCAGTTCAGCCTAATGGTCAAGAACACAGACTCCTGCATCTGCCTACGGTTCAGGTCATGATCCCGGGGTCCTGGGTTGGAGGCTTGTGTTGGGTTCCCTGCTCAGCAGGGAGTCTGCTTCTCCCTCTCCCACTGGCCATTTTTCCTGGCTCATGCATGCTCACTCGCTCTCTCTCTCAAATAAATAAAATCTTCAAAATAAAAAAAGAACACAGATTCTTGAGGTCAGAATAACGTGGGTTTGAATGCCAGCCCTGCCACTTTCTCGCTATGTAATCTGGAGTAAGATACTTGCCCTCTCTGGGCTTCTCTTACCCTTTCTGCAAAACGGAGATGCTAATTTCAACCTTGCAGAGCTGCTTTGCAAGATTCTCTGAGATGATGCATGTGTGTATATGACGGAAGGCTCAGAGTAAGTGCTTAATCTACAGTGTTGCCATAGCTCTGCGGGTCATTTCTGAAAGTCCCTCGCCCCCACCCTGCCTCCCAGCTCTGATCCTGCATCCTTCACCAAAGTCCCTGTTCTGGCTGCACTGTTAACACGGAGTATGTTAAGCCACACTAACAAGGTGCCCAGATGGCATCCAAGCTCTGCCGCCCCCCAGGCTGTGTGACCTCGAGAAAGTGGCTTTGCTTCTCTGAGTCTCTGTTTCTTCGTTTTCCCTCTCTAACAGGTGGATCGCAGTTGTACCTGCCCGGCAGGGTGCTATTGAATTAGCATTCATGCTTGTAAAGCTCAGGGAGCAGCAGCTGGCGAATGCCGAGTGCTGGCCTGTAAGGCGGCTGTAGGAAGACTCAAATTGGCCATCTGGGCCACTTCTTCCTCCGCCCTCTTTCTCCTCCCACTGCCCACCTCCTGCTCCTGCTCCACCCACCAATTTACAACCGGGGACTTGGCCTCCTTAGCCTTCCCTGGTCTAAAACCCGCAAGGCCTCCAAGATCAATGGACCCAGCCAGAGTCTTTAGATTCCAAGGCCACAGGTCTTTAGCTTTCTTTTTAGAACACCCTTTCTTCCAGAAGGATCTGCAGGGATCCCCAAAACATAAAGGCATATGAAAATCACCTGCTCAGCTAGAGAGGACGGGGAACACCAAGCCACACCCCTTAAGCCCTTGCTGCCCCCGGTGCCCCTCCCAGGCTCTGCAAGCTTCGCATTAACCCACTGACCCCTCACCCACCACCACCACCTTCCCATGGGAGACGGAACTTCTCCTCTTTTCATTTTGCTGTTATTTAAAACTCACAGAAAGGTAGCAGCAATAGGACAAGGAACTCCTTACACCCTCACCCAAGGTCACTGATCATTGCTATTTTGTTCCATTTGCTCTATCATCCTCTTCATCCCAGCCCCCCTCCCTTTCTGCACCCCCCTTCCTAAACCACTCCCATTTTGCATACAGGGAAACTGAGGCCCAGAACCCGAAGTCCACAAGTTCGTCAAAGCCCTCTGGAGATATCTGGAACCTAAAATTGCAAGCAAACTGACCCAGGATGCGGAAAAGCAGCTGCAAACTCAAAATTAATAAATGTCTGGTGAACGGTCGGCGCTAGCAAGTGAGCTGCTAGTCCACGACGCCCATGTGTTTAGAAATAGAAAAGCCCAATCACAAGAACACGCCAAATAATTCACTCTTCAAAAAAAAACCCGATTGTATGAATTCTTTTAAAACCTTTTCAGATATTTTTATAAGAAATGCATATGTGTAATGGGATCTGTAGGGACATTTTGAGGTTTGTCACGATGTGGGGTGGGGTCCCCCAAATGTCAGAGATCCCGGAGCCTTCAAAGCCTTTACGACAAGCTCTCTTGGCCCCAAAGCTCCTTGAATCTCACTCAGACCAGGCATAAGATAGAGATTTTTCCATGTATTTTTATAAGGAGGCTGTATGTACCTTTTTATGTGGGTCATAAAAAAAATGTAAAAATTTTCAAAAACACAGAGCAACACAAGAAATTCGTCATAGCAACAGAGCTGCCTCTCCTATTTTTGAGAAGAGAGCTGCTCCCTCCTCCCCTTAGTACGGAGAGTTTATTTTTCCAGCCAGGGCCTCTGACTCAGGGGCGAGCCCAGAACTCAGTCAGCGGCCCCTGAGGAGAGACAGGAGGTATGCAGGTCACAGTCCCAGGCAAGGGTGGGTGACACCCAAGGGTCCCAGGCTTCAGATACCCCTCAACTGACAGGTCCCCTGTTCTGGCTGCACTGTTAACACGGAGTATGTTAAGCCACACTAACAAGGTGCCCAGATGGCATCCAAGCTCTGCCGCCCCCCAGGCTGTGTGACCTCGAGAAAGTGGCTTTGCTTCTCTGAGTCTCTGTTTCTCCGAGGCACCCCAGTGCCCCCCGTGTTTCTGGTCACCACATGGGCCACCACTCTGTGCTCACCCACATACTCCAGCCCCATGGGCCTCTTCAGAACAGCCCCACCTCACCGGGGCCCAGCTGGGGCACTCAGGCTGTCTAGCCAGTTGGAAAACTCCAGCTAAACAAGACTCTTTCCTAGGACCACGCCATGACCTAAGGGCTACAGGGGTAACAACTGACAAGTAGGGGGCCCAGGTGTCTGACTCAGGACTGCTTTCTAATTGGGGATGTCCTATCAGATGATAAAGGGGATATTACTGCAGCCCACGGGCTTATCTCACCACTTACCAGCTGTGTGACTTAAGGCAAACGCCTTAGTCCCTCTGTGCCTCAGCTCCATCTCATAGGTATTATTAGTAACCATGAGTTGTGGTGGGCATGACTGGTGTTAACCCATATGAGGCATTTCTCATAGCCCCTGGCCCAGAGCCGATCTTAATAAAAGTTTATCATCATCTCCTAACTCCAGCCCTTCATAACACTTTTGGTGACTATCTTATGCGATCAAAGCAATGAAACCAAATTCCAGGCTCCATCAATTACCAGCTGAGTGACCTTGGACAAGTTACAAAATGTCATTAATGCTAATTTCTCATCTCTAAAATGAAGACAATAACACAAACACATAGCTCAGCTCCCAGCTCATGGTCAGTGTTCCTAAACACTGGCTGTTATTATTACCAGGGATTGGAAAGCTATAGCCCATGAGCCAAGTCTGGCCCACTGCTTGTTTATGTAAATAAAGTTTTATTGGAACATAGCCATGCCCATTCATTTACGTACTGGCTATGACTGCTTTCTTGCTACAACAGCCCCACTAAAGGGTTTTGCTGCACCACTGTGTGGCTCACAAAGCTGAAAACATTGACTATATGGCCGTTTAAGAAAAAGTTTGCCTGATTTTTATCATCTTGACCTTTAATAGCAATAATTGCAGTACAGAGACATTTCATCTCCCTCGGGGGACCATACAAGTTAAGATTTGCTTTCCAGGAAACCCTAGCAACCCAGTTGAGCCCCAGTGGTCCCAAGGCTTCCTTAAATGATTGGCGATCCTGGTGTAAGGGGGGGGGGGGTGTCTGTTGCTTTCCTTGGCTTCCCGGAGGCACCCGTGACCCATGAGAAGTCCACAAGCACAGGAACGTAAACACTGGAGGAGCTGGCCTGCATCCAAATCAATGCCCTCTGCTGTTTTCCTGGGCTTGCCTGTTCTCGGACAGTCCTGCTCCAGGGCCCCCAGACATGGAGGCTTCATTGATGAGCTTTCTCCTTGTGCATCTTTAGCACCCACGCAGAGCAGCTGGCTGCCTCCTGGGGCGGGACGCTTCACATTCCTTTTGTGTGATGTTGGGGCAAGAGAAAGGCCATGGGTGGGGGCTGGGGTGGGCAAGAGTTTTTTGGGAATTCAGCAAAGGAAACCTGTGAATTATGCACCCCAGAAAGATGTCTTCCTGTCTGGTCCTCTCCCTCCTTCTGCAGGAGAATCTGCCCTGCCTCATTGGCCTTAAGGGATTCAGGTTGTGGGGTGTGCAATCCAACACTAAAAGGTGTTTGGGGACCTCCCAGATCCTAACGATCCTGGTGGCCACATTCCCAGGCTTCATCCCACAGTTTACCACTATTCCAGGAGTACTGGTTCCCAAAACCCAGATTGGGCCTCGATGTCACCTGAAAGACCAGGCTGGACTCAGCTACCCACAGTCTCTGCCTTTGGTGATATCCAGGCACCTGGATGCCACGCCACCTGCCCTGTCCCTTCACGTCATTGGTTCTTATTTCTTCCCGACAGGCTGGTAGGGACGCCAGAGGACACACCTCCTGCTGAGATCCAGCAGGCGTCCCCAGGGTAGACCGGATCAGGTGAAGCCAGGACTTCCTCCCTGGACTGCAGGCTCCGTGGGGGCTAGGACTTTCTGCTGAAGCTGCAAATCTTCAAACAGCCCACACAAAGGAAGTGAGGCACAAACGTCAAAGTCTACAAATGCTGCAGTGGGAGGAAGGAAATCCTGCCAGGAGTCGAGCTTTGAGGTGTTACGTAATTGCAATGACATGAACATGAGAATGGCATCTTTCTTTCATTTATTAGAATGTAACAGTGCTTCTGGGCCCTCCGTCCTCAGGAAATCCACTGATGGTCTGTGAGGAGGCTATAAACACATACCATTATAAGCCTAAGTGCACAAGGTTTTCTAGGGAGGCAGCCTGACATTTTCATCAGATTTTCAAAAGACCTCCAGAACCTCAAATGGTTTATAAACATAAGACCCCAAATCTGATCCCTAGCTGTGCCCCTAATGCCTAGTGCAACAGCAGATGCGTGCTAGGTTCTGGAGAAAGGTTTGCTGGATGAATCAATTACTGAATGACTATTTGAAAACACAAATTGCCAAGCTGCCTAATGATCAGATTTCCTGGATGGCCGAAACACACTCGTCTGAGGTTTGGAGATAATGTGAATGAATTCTTTTTTTTTTTTTTTTTTTGGTCAGCAGGGAGTGGTACTTGAATGGTACAAACAAGAATGGGCAGCTCCTGACCCTGGAGGGGGTCCATGCTGACCAGCAGTGACCTTTCCTGCTGTGGGCACGGAGGCAGCCCCCACCCCCCGCCACCCGCAGGAACCACATGGAGGAGAGGTTTGCTTCTTCCCAGACAGCTGCTGTCTATACACAAAAGAACTGCCTTTCCTGGAAAATATTCTTGGATTCCTTCTACCTGGACTTCCCCAACACGGACCTTAAAATTCTCTCACCAGGTGAGCACAGCGGAGCTCAGACCCAGCTAGAAAACACATGCATCTCACAATTCAGTGACATTGCGCGACTTCTGTAAAGGAGTTTTCCTTTACACATAATAGCACCAGAGGACACAGTGAACAGGCACTATAGGGGATTTTTGGAAAGCAAACGGTCCAAGAGTTGTAAAAGTAGTGCAGAGTAGTTACACTTCTAGAAGTCCATCCTAAGGAGACCATAAGAATTGAGCACAAAGATTTCTTCCTACAGATATATAGCTTTGCATGATGGATAATAGCAAAGAGGTTGAAAACAATTTGAGGGTTCGACAACAAGTATTGGGAAGAAAATTATGGCACACTCCGATGAAACACTAAATCATATAAAATCATTTCGGGAAGACAGTCTTGAAATTTCATAAACATTTAAAAACATTTGTGCTTCAAAGGGTATCATCAAGGAAGTGAGAAAGACAACCCACAGAATGGGAGAAAAGATTTGCAAGCCACATATCTGATGAGGGGCTTATATCTAGAATATAAAAAGAACTTTTGTAACTCAATATTAAAAAAAGCAATTCAGGGGCGCCTGGGTGGCTCAGTTGGTTGAGCGACTGCCTTCGGCTCAGGTCATGATCCCGGAGACCAGGGATCGAGTCCCACATCGGGCTCCCTGCCTGGCGGGAAGCCTGCTTCTCCCTCTCTCACTCCCCCTGCTTGTGTTCCCTCTCTGGCCGTGTTTCTCTCTGTCAAATAAATAAAATCTTTAAAAAAAAAAAAAAAGAAAGCAATTCAATAACTCATTTAAAAGTGGGCAAATGAGGGCGCCTGGGTGGCTCAGAGGATTGGGCTTCTGCCTTCGGCTCACGTCATGATCTCAGGGTCCTGGGATTGAGGCCCACGTCGGGCTCTCTGCTCAATGGGGAGCCTGCTTCCCCCTCTTTCTCTGCCTGCTTCTCTGCCTATTTGTGATCTCTCTGTCAAATAAATAAAATCTTTTAAAAAAATAAAAAAATCTTAGGAAAAAGATTTTAAAAATTGGCAAATGATTTTTTTTAAAAAGTGGGCAAATGAGGGGCGCCTGGGTGGCTGACTCTCGTTCGGCTCAGGTCCTGATCTCAGGGTCCTGGGATCGAGCTCCGTGTTGGGCTCCTCAGTCAGTGGGAGTTTGCTTGAGGATTCTCTCTCCCTCTCCCTCTGCCCTTCCCCTTCCTTGTGCGCTCACGCTCTCTCTCTTTCTCTCTGTCTCTCAAATAAATAATTCTTTAAAAAATAAAAAATAAATTTTAAAAGATTTTATTTATTCATTTGACAGAGAGAGAGATCACAAGTAGACAGAGAGGCAGGCAGAGAGAGGGGGGGAAGCAGGCTCCCTGCCGAGCAGAGAGCCCGATGTGGGCCTCGATCCCAGGACCCTGAGATCATGACCTGAGCTGAAGGCAGAGGTTTTAACCCACTGAGCCACCCAGGCGCCCTAAAAAACAATTCTTTAAAGAGCAGGCAAATGATTTAAAGAGACATTTCTCCAAAGAAGATATACACATGGCCAATACGCACTTGAAAAGATGCTCAACATCATTAGTCATTAGGGAAATGCAACTCGAAACCACAGTGAAATACACTTCACACCCACTAGGACGGCGGTAATAGCAAGTGTCAGAGAGGGTGTGGCACAATGGGAGCCCTCAGACCTGGCTGGTGGGAACGTACGATGACGCAACCACTCTGGAAAAACAGCCTGGGAGTTCCTCAAAGGAAGCGAGCGGAGTTACGGTATGACCCAGCATTCCGCTCTGAGTACACATCCAAGAGACATGAAACTATATGTCCGTGAAAAAACATATATGTCAACGTTCACAGCACCGTTACTCATAATGGCTGAGAAGTAGAATAAACAAAATTTGGTACACTCATGTAACAGACTATTCGGCTATAGAAAAGAAAAGAAGGGCGCCTAGGAGGCTCAGTTGGTTAAGTGTCAACCTTTGCTGCAGGTCAAGATCCCCGGGTCCTGGGATTGAGTCCTGCATCAGGCTCCCGGCTCTGCTTGATGAGCCTCTGACCTTCTCCCTGCTTATGCTCTCTCTCTCTCAAATACATACAATCTTAAAAGAAAAAGAAAGAAAAGAAGTACTCACATGCACTACAAGAAGGACGAACCTTGAAAATGTGATGCTAAGTGAGAGAAGCCAGACACAAAAGACCACAAATTGTATAATTCCATTTATTTGGCAGATCAAGAAGCAGCAAATGTACAGAGACAGAAAGCAGGTTTGTGGTTGTCTGGGGTTGGAGGGAAACGGAGAGCCGAGGCTAATGCATACAGGATTTATTTTTGAGGCAAAGGAAATGCTCTAAAATTGGTTGTGGTGATAGTTACACACTTTTAAGAACATATTAAAAGTCAGGGAAATGTACACTTGATTTTTAATTTTTAAAATTTCTTTTATTTATCTTTAAGATTTATTTACTTATTTATTTGACAGAGAGAGAGGTCACAAGTAGGCAGAGAGGCAGGCAGAGAGAGAGGAGGAAGCAGGCTCCCTGCTGAGCAGAGAGCCCGACGTGGGCCTCGATCCCAGGACCCTGAGATCATGACCTGAGCCGAAGGCAGAGGCTTTAACCCACTGAGCCACCCAGGCGCCCGGAAAGGTATACTTTAAATAGGTGAATTGTATGATATAAATAATATCTTAATAAAGCTATTTTATATAAATGTTATATGTTAAGTATATTATATACACTACATATGTATTAAGTATAGATATAAACATGTTAGCTATATTGTGTATATATCCTTTCATATGTTATATATAATATATATACACACACATATAATACATGATGCCCAATGAGTATTATATTTTAACAGCCTCTCAGAATAGACTTCTCACCAAATGGCAAAGAATGACTGTGTAACTCTGAGGGTCTAGAGTGGAATCTAAGCCATGAGCAATACTTTTCTTTGAAGCTTCATGCTTTAGTTACAAAAGTCAGGCACATTCTGCCTTCTATTTCAAAATACGGCCATGTTAATTTTAATATAAAAAGATTTATTTTCCCCAAATTCATGAATTACATAGATGCTGTAGGAAAAAAGAAAAAAATATCTACTAACTAAATATTAGTTACTACTAACTAAATAGCCATAACCTAACAGTAGGGGGACATGTTTGCAGGATGTGAGTCCACCAGCGGGAGGGGAAAAGGAAAGGAGATTGCATATATATGCAGAGTAAAAAGACTACAGGGATATATGTCAAGAAATTATCAGTGGTTATCTTTAGTTTGTGGGATTGTGATTTTTTTTTAGCTTCTTGATACTTTTTTTCCTTTTTCATAATTTTAAAGAATGTTGCATAATATTAAAGAGTAAACATTTTTTGGTCCAACAGAGGAGACCCAGGAGGGAAGACAGCAGGCCATGTTTTTCTGGAGATGACTTAGCCCGGCCCTTCCTCTGGTGTGAGCACGAAAGCCCCTGGGATCGCAGCTGGGCCCTAAGTGGAAGGACATGTGCGCACACGGAGGCTCCCAGCATCCCCCGCTTTCTGCGGGTGTTGGCGGAGAATGTAGATTTATCCCCAGAGGGGTGAGGAGGCCAGGGGCTTTGCGAAGTTGCAGGAGGAAAGACAACCGGATCATCACTATATGACAACAGTGAAGAAGGGCTGGATATGACGGGGGGATAGGGCTTTGGACTCGGTGGGCATCAGGAAACATGGATTCAAGCCTCTATTTTGCTCCCAGCCAACAGGATGACATCATACAAATCACCTCCTTTCTCAGGCTTTAGCCCCCGCCCCCGAAATGAGGGCACTTGGTCCTTCTATTTCTGATGGTCTATGATTCTGTGATCTCCCATCTGCTACTTTTGTCTCCACCATTCATATAACAAGTCCATAGCTCTCCATACTGACTGCCCAGCACAGCCCCAGCCCCCAGAATCTCTAGAGCCATTCTGCCCCCAAAAGTAGTGTCTGAATTGACATGTGGCACTTTTCAACCCACCTAATAAGAGAAGACTTTCTGAAGAAGGCAGTGTGGGCAAGCAGCATTCCCCACCCTCTGCACGCCTGAGCTTGGTCAAGTGTGAGGATATGCATTCAACATGGACCAGGGACCAGGCACTCACACTGTGCTACAAGCAAGACATGGTCCTGCCTTCTCAGAGCTTCAGGATCAACAATAACTACTAATTACAGACCACCTGCCCTGCTTGACAGGGTAATTCACACTACTTGCTTTTTTAAAAATATTTTATTTATTTGTGGGATAGAGAGAGAGCACGAACAGGGGTGAGTGGCAGAGGAAGAGGGAGAAGCAAGCCCCCCACTTAGCAGGGAGCCCAATATGGGGCTCAACCCCAGGACCCGGGGATTATGACCTGAGCCCAAGGCAGATGCTTAACCAACTGAGCCACCCAGGCGCCTCTATATTACTTTTTTTACAAGCCACACATCAGTGTTTTAAGGCTGATGCCATTATTCACATTTTACAGCTGAGAACTGTAGACTAAGAGAAGTAGGTACCTAAGGTCACAGAACAAACAGGTGGTGGTAAAATCAGGATTCCAACTCCCATCAGTGATTCTTCCAAGTTAGCTGTGATTTGTCAGTAGTTCTTAACTTTACAGTTTACTAAACCCAACAAAGACCTCAAGATCCACCCAGTGGTTGTAAACTTGATACTGAAACATCAAACTTGACACTGACCTCATAAATAACAAACTATGAACCAATAAAAATGGATTTACATGATAAAATAATACTCTTTAATATGGACAAGACACTAAATATGTAATGAGTCACAACATGAGAAAATTACTCTTTTCAATTTTTCCCAATCCTTCCTATTATACCCAAGAAAAGGTCTTGATTTGGTGCTAACAGATCTTTACCATATTCTCCATTACTTGCAGATCTTCCTTTATAACAAAGAAAGAGCAAGCATCTGGCTCAGAGCCTTTGTATCTAGCTAGTAATATCTGACTAATAGTTAACAACATTCTTTATTTTCATTGTTTATTGGGAGTGGCGCTTGGTGGGCATATTCTATTTGAGGAATGTGAAAAATGATTTCCTATTTACTGTGGTCATGTAAATTTTCTTTTTGAGGTACATTTACTTATATTTAAGGAGTACATTTACTGACATTTTTAATGAGTAAATTTCAAGAAAAATATTAAATTCATGACACCATAGAGATGGTATACAAGCAGGGGGAGAAAAAAGTGTGCTGGAATGACCGAGCCTTGAGAAATGCTGCCCAATGAAATTAAAAATAACCCAGCCATGTAATTATATTGTCCTGGAAGTATATTGAAAGTTACCCAAATAGCACACATTCACAGTAGACCATCACTATTAAAGCACATTTTTGAGGGTTTACGTATGCAGTTACTTTAGCAACAGAGATATAACTGAATCATATTTGAACTGCAAGCTATACATGCCTGAAGGTCTAATTACTGGAAGATTCTAGACCTAAGAAATACACCTATGCCTCACTGCACACTATAGCGTTGACAGAACGCCTCACGATAACTGGATAAACCATGTCTACATGGAAGATGGGTGGAAAAGAAGGCCCTTTCCCCGACTGTGGCACCCTCAACCACATGTGAATGCAGAATCGCATATACCCATCCGTTCACTCATTCAATCATTCCTCATGAGGTTTATTTTAGGGAGCACGGTCACGTGCACTGGAAATGCAAGGGCCTCCAGTCCAGAAGGGGGCGCCAGACATCATGCCCAACCAGACATCACGGCCAAGTGCCTGCCAAATGGGCTCTGGAAAGAGCACCATTCTTTGAAAACTTCTAATAAAGCAATCTGCCTACCGGAGGTGGTCAGAGAAAGCTTCCTGGAGGAAGTGACCATCAAGTTTGAGAGCTAAAGAAGTAATAGTAATTAACCAGAGGAGGTGGGAGAGAAGAAGGCGATAAGAAGGCAGGAGCCTCCACCTAGGTGGATGGGCTCTCGTGTCCCATGCATCTCTCAAAGTGAGCCACCCTGGTGCCATCACCTAAGTGTGATCTTTGCATTCAAAACTATGTATTTCAGGGGCACCAGGGTGGCTCAGTCGGTTAAGCATCTGCCTTCAGTTTAGGTCATGATCCTGGGGTCCTGGGATTGGGCCCCACATCGGGCTCCCTGCTGAGCTCCCTTCTGAGCCTCACCGTCCAGGCTGCACACCAAGACCACAAACAACCCTTAAGGTAGGCTCTCTGGAGGTGGGGCCGGTGACCAGTAAGGTTTAAAGCTCCTCAGAGGGGAGCACTGATTGGGGCGGGACTCTACCCCAGGTGGAAGATTCAAGTCTACACTTACTGAGCACCTGCTCTGTGCCAAGGCACAGGCTGCGGGCGGGGATGGTGAGCATAAGATGCCCCCGTCATTTAAGAGTCACTGCAGAAGGCTGCACATGCCTTCAGTGACTGTATTGGAGCCCAGGTAAAGATGAAAAGTGCTTTGATCCCATGAATTGCCTGAGGGATCTCAGCAGGTCTGGGGGGCTACACAAGAGTCTGCATTTCTATATTTTATTTTATTTTATTTTGTAAAAAGATTTTATTTATTTATTTGACACAGAGAGAGAGATAACAAGTAGGCAGAGAGGCAGGCAGAGAAAGAGGGGGAAGCAGGCTCCCTGCTGAGCAGAGAGTCATGTGGGACTCCATCCTAGGACCCTGAGATCATGACCTAAGCCGAAGGCAGAGGCTTAACTCTTTGAGCCACCCAGGTGCGCCAAGAGTCTGCATTTCTAACGAGGTCCTAGTGTCAATGCAGGGCCAAGAATTACTTGTGGATGGCAAGGTTCTTCAGGAAACCTCTCAGACTGGGTCTGCTGCTTCCCACCATTTCTCTACCTCTCTGACAGTCCTGAGCATGGCCTGGAGGTGATAACAAAATGTAAGGAAAGAAGAGAATGCACCCTGTCCCCTCCAGGCTTCAAATGCCTGGGGATAGGGATGGCTAGCGCCCCATTCCCACTTTGCACATACCCTTAGAGGATGGAGCAGATGTCGGGAGGAAAGCGAAGGGGCTGGGATGGAAGATGGGGTGCTGGGTAGGTGGTTGTCATAAATAGCAAACCATCTGCCCTCCCCCGCTGCCTAAGGAGTCTCCCATCTGGGGCCAGAACAAAGGCAGCAAAATTCAAGAGGCATCAGAGATCAAAACGGTTTCTGGGGCTCTCCTGCAGCAAGTCTTGCCTTCTAATTAATCACTCATCCTTGGCAAATCAATTGCGCCTGTGTTAAAATCTCTGCTCCCAGGGCAAGGGGTAGCGTGGAAGCTGGAACTCTTAGGGCTGATGCTCAGGGCAGTGACTTCTTGGGGAGGGGACACTATGGTCAGCCCTGATCTTGCTCAGCAGGGGCAGGAAGAGAACAGATCATGAGACATGAATGCTTCCAGAGGCCCGGCTGGTCACCAGAACCGAGGAACAGGTGGGGGTTTGTAGAGGAAGTCCAGGGAACTGGGGCCAAATGGAGACTGTATGCTCTGACCCCATAGGCTGGCAACCCCTAGTCCTACTCCCTCACTGCCCAGCAGGAATGCAGACCTGTTTCTGCGTTTCTGGGGCATTTGCCAGACATTCCTTTCTGTTTTGTCTGAACAGGGAACGCCTTGGTGCACAGCTGGTGGGGCATCCGAATCTTGGTTTTGGCTCGGGGGGTGATCTTGGATACTGACATCAGGGTGGTGAGGCTCAGTCTGCTTGACATTCTTTCCCCGTCTTCCTCTGTCCCTCCAGCTCATGCTCTAAACAAACAAACAAAGCTTGAAAATGCCTGAGCATATGATTTCTTTAAATATGAAATCTCCTGGCTTACAGAAGGCAGCTCAAATTCTTTCTGAAACACCATGTTGTCTATCAAAATCTGTCTGAGGACCACATATGCAGTGCAGGCCGCCAATCTGTGAGGTCTGAAATAGAGACTG
Source organism: Spilogale gracilis (assembly GCA_004023965.1). Taxonomy (NCBI): domain Eukaryota; kingdom Metazoa; phylum Chordata; class Mammalia; order Carnivora; family Mephitidae; genus Spilogale; species Spilogale gracilis. Next base: position 16,778 of record PITA01012867.1, read on the forward strand.
GACTGTAGAAATGACCTGGAAAACTAAATAGTGTGTGGGCAGGGACTTCCTCGGGGAGCTCAGGGGAAGAAAACGTGGGTAGACAACTTCCTGAACACAAGGGAGGTGCCCCTGAAGCCTGCCAAAAATTCCAGGGGAAGATATTACAGTGCTAAGTGCTTTATGTCTACTACCTCATTTAATCCTCACAACAACCCTGTGGGGTGTTACTGTTACCCCCACTGTATAGACGAGGAAACCGACCTGGGTGATCTGGCTGCAGAACCCACTCTCATCATTGCATGCAGCCCTGCCTCTCTTAATTCCCACAATGCCTTTCGAAGAGCTCGGCACAGAGCGGGTGCTCAGGAAATGTCTGCTAGGTTGAAACAAAGATCCACTAGAATCTGATGCTGTGATTTCAACTGACTAGCAAGAACTGGCTCATGGTTTCTGCTGGAGCTGCGTCCTCACCCGAGGGGTAACATCCTCATCATTGTGCTCAGTGCTAAATCACCCAGGCAGCATCTGCAAAGAGAAGGAGCTCCCAGCCCCTGCTCCCCTTCCTCCCGGGACTCTGCAGCTTCCAGCTTCTGTCTGTCTGGTTGCCTTCCGTCCTCGCCCAACTCTCCAGCTCATGCCTCTGTCCTGGGGCTTATTTCAAATGTCTCCCCAGAACCTGTCCTAGTGTTAGAGCCCTCGGAGGACCATGTGATGCAATGCTGCGCCCCTGGAAGGGGAGGAAGGCATTATCTCCTCAAAGCTAAGCCCTGTGGGGGACTGTTTAACCCTTCCCTGCCTGGGGACTTGTAAAGCCCCTAGAAGAAAGTTCCCACTGTCTAGAAGGCAGAACTTCCACCTGTGGGAGTACCAGTTCCCACGGGCTGCTCGTTACGGTGTGGGAAGTACACGAGATGCGACAGGCTCAGCAGTCCGTTTTGGTAACAGCAGAAACTGGCAGCTGAGCCGAAGCACCGGCTTGAACAACATGGTTCCAGTTCCAGATCTGCCAATAAATATTCATTCGTGTATCCATTCGTTCATTCATTTGACAAATATGTGTTGCACGTGTTATGTTTTAACCACTGGCATGGGTGCTAGGGAAGCAGCGCAAAACAGGGGTCCCCGTGAAATCCCTGTGAGAACAACAAGAGGTCAGGTGTTCTCTCTGAACCTCGACCTCTTTTTCTGTAAAGTCAGAGTGCTTATGAAGATGCAAGATCCCCTGCAGAGTCCTAATCCCCACCTCTAGCAGAAAGGCATCCAGGATGGGGAATCTGGATGGGGCGCCTGGGTGGCTCAGTTGGTTAAACATCCACCTTCAGTTCAAGTCTTAATCCTGGGGTCCTAGGATTGAGCCCCGCATCAGGCTCCCTGCTCAGCGGGGGAGCCTGCTTCTCCTTCTCCCTCTGTTCCTCTCTTGGCTTATGCTCTCTCTCCCCCCACCAAATAAATAAATAAAATCTTTTAAAATAATGCATCCTGGTGCCACAAAAGGAGCACCAGAAAAAGAGTCAGGATATGGCCTTGGGCTGAGTGCCCCCGATGACGTCATTACTCTGGACCTAATTTCTTGGTTGGGAGATGGAGAGGGCTGCTCTGCAGGATTTCAAGAACCCATCTAACTCTGTGACTCTTCAATTCACATATTCTAGGATTCCAGGATGAGAATAGCCTGTGACTCCAGGAATGGACATCTGCCCCTTCTGGGTGCAAATTTCCTCCTTCTGGGAAGCTTTCTATCATGCTAAGCAGCAGAAAGAAGCTTGCTTCCTGCCAGGTGAGTAAGGAAGGGTATGGGGCACCTCCCGGGAGCTGCCCTCTCAGGATCCCCAGAATCACTCCATTTACCTTCCCCATCATGCTCTCCATCTCTGCAAATTTAGTGGCGCGACCATAGGCAGCCTAGATAATATAGCTGACCCATCACCAATAAATCAGAGGCTCTCGGTAATGCTTCTGAATAAATGATAGTTCCTCAGATCGGTAGTTCCTCAGATCGGTAGGCTGGGGATGTTTAAGGTATCTTGAGAAAGATTTAAACCTAGTGGGGAGACGTTGCAGAGGGGACAGGGAGTGTAGTGAGATCAAGAAGCCTCCGGAGTCACCCGTGGGTGTCTGGGAAGAACCAGACCTTATTCTTCCCAGTCAGGACTAGCTCTACCTTGCCTGAAAGGAATATGATCCCCAGAGAGAGGGAAGAAAAGATGTCCCAGGATTAAGGAAAGAGATGCCAACTCAGAGACCTTAATTAGAATCCCTGCTCTTTTGAAAATCTCTTGCTTGGCCAGTTTTCCCATTTATAAAATGGGGATCTCAGTAAATAGGGACATGTCCTACTCTTCTTCTTTTTTTTTTTTTTTTTTAAGTAGGCTCTATGACCAATATGGAGCCCAATGCAGGGATTGAACTCATGACCCTGGGATAAAGACCTGAGCTGAAGTCAAGAGTTGGAGACTTAACTGACTGGGCCAACCAGGTGCCCCAACATGTCCTACTCCTGACCTTATACTTTTTGGTGGTAATCATGGACTGGTGGTAATCCATTTCACACAGAAAAAGGAAATAGGCTCAGAACAGTGAAGTGACTTGCCCAAGGTCTTGTAAAGTATAGGGGTTCAGTCCGAGGGCTCACCCCAAAACCATGCCTTCTTTCCTACTGTGGGAATCCTAGGTCCTATCTGACTGCCTTTCCACTTTGGCGCACTAAAATCCACAAGGACAGCCCAGTTGCACACTACATCTGGGCACCCCTGAAGGCGGTGCGATGGTGTGATGCCCGTGGTCTTCCTACACGCCTCCCCCCAGGCTCTTCACTCCATCACCTTTGGTGACTCTGAGAAACAGGCAGATGGGGAGCTCCAGGCCATGCTGAAGATCCCCTGGAGTCAGTTTCTGTGGGTACCATGTCCAAGGACACCCCATGCCCTGCCAGGAGCTGTTGGGCAATTCTAGCCGACACTGGGTCATGCGAAGCAGGCTCCGCTTGGACAGAGGTGAGGAAATGCAGTCAAGGTGGATTTATCCTGGGTCTCTCCCTGACATGGAGTCTCTGAGTGCTTCTAAGCATACTGGCTCTCGACCGCTCTGCCTCAGAAGTCAGGGGCCATATCCTAGGAGACACAGACGGCCGCCTCTGTGTTTTCACAGCACTCTGTCCAGAGCCCAGGGTCTCCTTCATGCCTCCCATAAGGGCAAAATCATTGGTCCTTAGAGTTAAAAAGATAACCCAATGTGATGGGTTTTCAATATTTAAAAATAGTTTTTAAGACATCAAAGCCTTTCCTCAAACAAAATCTTACTCAAAATCCCAATTATGCAGAACAGATAAAAGGAGAACACAGTTGATAACTATCCCAGTCTCCACCCACCTGTCTGCCTCCAGCCTCCCCAGGCGGCCCCAGGGTAGTTCCACAGAACCCTGGGCCTCAAGGAACCCAGTTTGCAAACCAGTGCTTAGTCAGATGGGGAAATGGGCCCAGAAGGGAAAATACATGGCCAGGGTTACACAGACACAAAGTGCAGGGGTGAGGCCCTTCCAGAGGGGCTGCTGAGAGCCCAAACAGGAGGCAGGCAGCCCTTTCCCTCCGCCAAATCAGAATCTGCTTGTGTGGATTTGCCCCAAACCAGTATATTTTGGTTGCTCTGTTAATTAGTGGTTATTTGATTGTTTAGTTAGTCTGTGTTTTAGTTGCGTGATTTATTAGTTGCTCACTGAATGGTTCAGTAGTTAGTTGGCTGGTTGATCGCGTAGTGGATGATTAGTTGGTTAGTCTTTTGGTTCATGGTTTGTAGGTGTTCAGTTACTTGATTGAGTAGTTAGTTGGCTAGGTAGATGGTCAGTTCTCTGACTGGCTAGCTAGTTGATTATGTGCTTCACTGTTTCTTAGTTGGCTGGTTGAAGAAATGAATGAGTGGTCGAATTAGTGATTGCTTATAGTAGTGTTTTGGAGAAGGTTCTGAGACATGAGGTGTGTATCTGATGGACGAGGACCAAGCAGATGGCCTGAGGCATGGAGGGAAGAGTGAGATGCGCTCACAGACCTCCAAAAAGAAGCAAAGTTGCTGTTGCCAGAGCTGGTTTGTCCACTTCTTGACCTGGGAGGTGAGCGGCTGAGGCAAGGAATAGGAGCATCCCATCCCACATAAACTGTAAAGGCTGGGCACACGGGGGCGGGCCCCTCGGGGCTCCCAGTGTCATCTGGTTTCCTCCATCCCTCCAAGCCCTCCATTCCTCCATCCCTTTACCCCAAGCAACCCTGCTCTTCAATCCTTTATTACCCTGGGTATCAGAGAAGGGTAACAGCTCAGTGTGTTTGGATATATGTATTTTTGAGAGAAGGAGAATTCATGGGAGTATTTCAGCCATCCTACAGCAGATGGCATTGGGACCGGAAGGAACGATTCTTATAGGACCTGGTGGTCACATGAGCAGCACTTGGAGGGAAGATAACGTTATAGGTCCTGTAACTCTCATAGTAAACTTCCATACTAAGCATCACTATGATCTCCATTTACAAGATGAAGAACCTGAGACTCAGATTGGGGTGGAGAGTACGGGGCCCAGACTTGAACCCTTCCTCCCAATCCCAGGATCACTCAGGTGTTGCAACCATAATGGGTCCTCCGCAGATTGCCCTTCTCCAATCCCGCAGCTCCTTCTTCCTCCCTTTGGGGTTCTGAATGCCCACCCAGGTGCCAGTGGAGAACCCTGAGCATCCTCCATCACCAGGCCAGGTACAGCAAGCTGCACATGCCACAAGATGACCGCCACCACCACAAAAGCAGCACAGTGGGTCCACGGCTCCCAGCCCTGTCTAATGAGCTCTCAACTGAGTTCTGAGTCCATAATCAGTTAATAGCAAAACTCCAAGCTGGGGCCCCTCTGTGCATTTAGTTGCAAGATTAATGGCAAATACAAAATTGCTTCCTCACCTTGGAAGAGTCAGGGAAATCTGGAGACACCTGTGCGACAGCCCTATAAATATTTGTCGAGGTCACTCCTGCCTTGTGCTACACTTTTTGTGACCAGAATGCAGTGTTTTCCTGCCTGTGCTTTGCAAGGCCAAGGGGGACAGTTGTATAGTTGAGAGGAATTACAGGCTTCCTCCCTCCTCCCCTCTCCATTTGTCCTACTCAGGGATATGGGAAGAGAAGATGCTTTGGCGGGGGTGGGGGAGAGCACAGGTCAGTTTTTTCGGAGACCAGCTTTGAATATTTAATAAAACAATAATAATAATACATTGAGTCACTTATATTGGGGGCTTCCTAAGAGCCAATCCCTTCAAATCATCTCACTTCATCTTAGCATCAGCCCTATGAGCATGGAACAGTTATTACCCCCATTTTGCAGATGAGAACGCTGAGGAACAAGATCCCATAGCAATTTAATGGAGGAGTCTGGACTTAAACCAGCACTGACACCAGAGCCTGAACTCTTCACTACAGTCCCCATAATAGGTGCTCCATGAACCTGAGTGACCTTTCCCTCTGGGACGTACAAGATGGTCCCTGGTCATGACCAAATGAGGGAAGTAGGTCTTGGGAGTCCCCAGGGCCTGAACCCCTTGAAACATCCCCTACCTTTGGGGCTCCCCATTCCCATTCAAGCCCCGGTGGTGGAGAGCTCAAGCTGCAAGTCAAGCAGGAAGATTCAGCCTTGGGCTCCCCCCCACTTTCCAGCACTATGACCTTGGACTTTCTCTGAGCCTCATGAAAATGTCAAGTAAGCCATGCTTGTTTTCATGTTTCACTAAGTCATAAGTGCTCATGATTTAAAAAAAAAAAGTTCCAAATGTACAGAGAAGGAAAGTATTTCTTGATGCCCTGTCCTCACCATCTTCCATGTTCTCCTCCCCAGACATAACCATGCTTACCAGTTTCTTATGTGTCCCTCTCCAGAAGCCCAAGTGGAACTTTCCAATGATGGAGATGTTCCACACCTGCACTCTCCAAAATCCTGACTACTGAGCACTTGACATGTAGTTAACAGGATGAAGAACTAAATTCTGGGTTTTGCTGGATTTGAGTTCACTTACATTTAAATAGTGGCACATGGCTAGTTGGCTGCCATATTGGTGATCGCAGGTCTAGAAACCCTGATAACTAACGTTCATGGAGCAATGACTATGTGGCAGGCCCTATCCTAAGTACACCCCATGTATTATTAACTCCTAGTCTGCATAAGAACCCCACGAATAGGGACTCTATCACTTTTTTTCTCTCTGGAGACACTGAGGCACAACAAGATTAAGGTTCCAAGAAGTCACTCTCCCAGAACTTGGAGGAGCTATGATCTGAGCCCAGGCTGTCTGCTCCAGAGCCGAGGATCTTAGCTACTGTAACTTGGGAGCCATCACAACCCTATCAGCAGCTTTAAATGAGACTCTGTGCAATGAGCTTAGCACGCTGCATGGCACAGAACAGGTCATAGGAAAGTACCCCGGCCTACCCTAAATCAGGTTCATCTTCTCCCTGCTCTCTGTTTAGGCCCAACTCAACTCCACCCCTGGGCCCTCACTCATGCTGTGCCCCCTTTCTAGAATGTTCCCTTCAATCCTTCCACTTAGCCAAATCCTGCCCAGCGATCGGGCACCAAGGATGGGATAAAGTGGATCAGAAGCAAGAGTTGGCCTGGGTGAGACCTGAAGAAGTCAGGGGGAACTGGTTACAGAACTCAGAGCAGACTGTGGAGCAGAAGCAGCTGGCCAAGCCACCGTCCAGCAGGATAGCAAGAAGACAGACATCAGGGGGGTGTAAGTCACATCTTGGGGAGCAGTGGGAGAGGAGATTAGGTAAAGTACAGGACATAAAGAGTTTTGACTACCAAATATTAATTTAGATCTGTTTTAATAAGCGGTAAGAGGCTAGTGTTGATGTCATCATGCATTTAACAAACATTTATTAAGACCTACTTAATTGGTCAATAATCATTGGGGGCCACCTTGGCGTGTGCCCCCCATAGGACCGTCCTAAAGACAAACTGGACTTTCTGGTCCACCTCAGTGTTACCTGTTCTGAGCAGAAGAACATATAAGGGGAAAATCTTTAAGTTCTTTACTTTTGCCATGCTAACAGGTTCTTTCTTTGCACATGAATCTACTCAACACTCCATTAAGAGAGTTTAAAATAGTATCCGGATCCCATTTTGTAGATGGCAGAGCAGAGGCTGGGGACATGGAGACAATCTGTCCAAGGTCATTTGATCTGTTATTGGTTGGGCTGGAGTGAGCATGCAGGCTGCAGTCTGGATCTCTTTATCCTGTGTCTAACTGTTCCTTTGCAGGGCACAGAGGTCTGTAAATTCCATCTGCCAGAAAGGGGCTTGCCAGGCACCTGGCATCTCTGGCACGGGCTCAAAGGGCTGCCTTCCCGCTATGGTGGGAAGGAATCCTTTTGCTTGGCATTCCACCTGCCATTTTCCACCTGGGTGGGTTTTAATCTTGCAGACAACAGATATCTAAGCATCCCACCACGATGGGGAAAGCAAAAGCTCGAAGTGGCCCAGGAGGAAGGGGCTGAGGGCTATGCTCTGTGCCAGGGCACAAAGGAGCAGCTGTCACTCTCGGGATCCAAGTGACTGAGAGACACAGTATCCCACAGAGAGCCTTTGGGAAGTGGGGTGGGGGTAGCAGAAGCAGAGAGGCAGTTCCTGGATCTGGCCTGTTTGCCTACTGGAGAAGGAGGGTGGGTCATCCTTAAGCACCTGGGAAGGACTTCCTGCTGTTTTGCTTCCCACTGGGCGCATCTGCCCTCATAACAGTGCCTCTTCCATCCCTGCCTTAGCTCTGTGTCTCAGGGGCCATTTTTCCCAGGCTCCTGGGTCAGCTGGATTCTGTGTGGATTCCACCAATGAGAGCTTGGGCAGGGGATTTGCAGATGTAGGGAAAGGGAGGAAGCCAGGGCATTTCTCCCCACTTCCTCTGATGTTGGTATGCGTTTGAAACTGTTGGACTCCTTGGTGGCATCAGTTTTCCCTGGAGAAGTCCACTGTAATTTCAACTTCTCCCAGGTGCCCCCAGGCTCTGGGTGCCAGTAATAACACACCCTCCCTGTGCTTCTCCAGCCCTGGGAGAGGCAGCAGCTTCTTGTTCTTGCTAATTTCCGGGGTATCGCCTGTCTTAGTTGGGTTACCCTCAAGGGGGATCTTGAAACAAAGACTGGGGTGTATGCAGTTTATTTGGGAGGTGGTTCCAGAAAATAAGTGGGGTAGGGAGTGGGGAAGGGAGATGAGGAAGGGATACAAGCTAAGAAAGGGTGTGGGAATGACCTTGATGGGCGACTGGGCTCAGTCCCACCAGAGCCCTTCTAGGAATCCTTGGGAAACATACGTCAGAGTCAGCCCACTGGAGGAATGAATGAGAAGCTATGTCATTTATCTCCTCAATTCCATCACCCTTGTTTGAGGGTTGCCCCTGGGGTGTTAACCGTCTTACACCTCCAGACTGCACTTGCAAGCTCCTAAGTCTGGGAGGAAGATCTCACTCAGAGGAGCGGAGTTGCATGGGCTGCAGGTGGAACGGCAAAGATAGAGCAAAAGATGATGGACAAAGGTCTGAAGAGCACGTGAAAGATGCCCGGTAGGATCAGCCACACACCGATAAAACCACAATGAGAGAACACTGCCTACCCACCAGAATGGCTAAAGCGGAACAGGCTGATGATGCCAAGTGTTAGTGAGGACATGGGACAACCGGAACTCTTAGCCACTCCTGCTGGGAATTGTGAAAATGGTACACAATTCTGAAAATATTGGTCTGTTTCCTTTTTTTTTTTTTTAAGATTTTATTTATTTATTTGACAGAGAGAAACACAGCCAGAGAGGGAACACAAGCAGGGGGAGTGGGAGAGGGAGAAGCAGGCTTCCCGCCGAGCAGGGAGCCCGATGTGGGGCTAGATCCCGGGACTCCAGGATCATGACCTGAGCCGAAGGCAGTCGTGCAACCAACTGAGCCACCCAGGCGCCCCTATTGGTCTGTTTCTTATCAAACTAAACAAGTACTTTCTCTAAGGTGCAGCCATCACTCTCCGAGGCATATACATGAGAAATATGAAAACACACGTCCCCACGAAGACTGGTACACAAATGTCTGCATGGCTCTGTTTATACTAGACTGGAGGCATCCCAGATTCCATCAGCGGGGACAGACACAGAAATGGTGGCATACTCATATTCAATGGAACACTACTCAACCAGAAAAACGAACAAATTATTAATACATGTGACAACATGGATGAATCTCAAAAAATTAAGAAGGCTCCTGGAAGAAGCCAGACACCAACTAGAGGATTCCATTTATGGGAAACTCTGGGGAAGACGCAACTAATCTATGATGCTGGAGGTCAGGATAGGCATTGTCTGGGAGCAGAGATGGTACCAGCTGGAAAGGGAGATGAGGGGGAAAGCTTCCAGAATAAAAATGTTTCATATCTTAATCTGAGTGATTGGTCACACTATGCTCACCAAGGTAAAAATTCATACACTCAAGATTTTGTGCCTGTTATGTAAAGTGCACATCTCTAAAAATATAAAATAAATGAATGAGGAGCTCCGTTCTTAGAAGTTCTGCTTCAAGCCCTTAGCTGGTCACCAAGGATGATTCTGCAGCTGGGGTCTCTGGCCTCATTAGGAGACAGGGAGGGAAGACCCAGCAGGCTGAGCCTTTGTGAAGCTGCCAGTGTAGAAAAAAACACTCACTCCCGTTAGTGACATATGATTAAGAATTTTCCTCCTGGCCTCTGAGTGTTTTACTGGCCCATCCATCAATCTGTCAGGGCGGCCGTCAAGGCAAGAGCAGCAAAAAACTAACAGCTCACACCCAAACAGCCTGAATAATTCAATGCCCGTCACAGCCTCTGGACACAGGGAGTGTGAAGCTAATTTTTTATTTCTTTCTCAGGCTCTGCAGTTTATTTTCATGCCCCTGGAGGCTCAGTGGATGGGCATGGGACTTCCATGGATCAAGAGAGGATGGGCCAAAGCCATAGAGCTGGGGTATCCCACCCTGATGTCTGGAGCAGGACAATGGACCCAAAAGCAGGGGCACCGCCACGTGGGGGGTGTCCAAACAGTGGGGAGAAAGAGTGGGCATGGAGTCTCAAGGCTTAAGATCTGGGTGAACCATTTCTAGCTGTGTGGTCTTGAGCAAGTCATTCACTTCTCTGAGCCTCAGTTTCCCCGGCTACAAGATGTCAGGGTGATAGGACACTTACATGGTACTTATTTTGTGCCAAATCCTGTTCTGATCACTTACATATATTAACTCATTTAATACTCAAACGTCCCTATGTAGTAAGTACTTAGGACATTGTCCCCATTATACAGATGAAAGAACTGAGGCCCAGAGCTCATCCCAAGGAATCAAAGCACCTATCTCACAGGATGAGGATTAGAAGAGATCACAGATCCCCAGTATACAGTAAGTGCTCAGGAAAACCTAGCTTCTGCTATCATTATTATTAAAATATCTCTCAGGATCATTAACTGGTTTGAGTATAATAGCAAGCACGAAGGGCTGATGGCACTGTGTAATTGTAGATTAGGAGAATGAGGCACAGACAGGTAAAGTGGCTTTCCCAAGGCCATACATATTTACCTGAAAGACACTGCTCAGGGGGAACCTGGGGGGCTCGGTTGGTTCAGCGTCTGACTCTGGATTTCAGCTCAGGTGATGATCTGAGGGTCATGAGATCGAGCCCCACGTTGGGCTCTGCACTGGGCATGGAGCCTGCTTAAGATTCTTTCTCTCCCTCTGCTCCCTCAACCCCCTGCATGCACTCTCTCTCTCCTTTTCAAATAAATAAATCTTAAAAAAAAAAAAAAAAAAGACACGCTCTGTCCTCAGACCTATCCAGCTCCTGTTATGAAGCTCTTGAGACTGAGTCCCACATCCCAGAGGCCAAACAAGTCCCCACACACAGACTTCCCTTTCAAAAGAATGACCTGGATTCAAAAACCTCATCTGGCGCTCCCCAGTTGTGTGATTTCAACAGGGTCCTTCACCTCAGCTTCCTTGGCTGTGAAACAGGATGAAATAATCAATTACATGGGGATCAAGAGCAAACCTGGGTGACAGAGAGTGGCCCTAGACTGCCACTACCAGCTGTAGAACCTTGGACATGCCGATTTCTCTGAGCCTCAGTTTCCCCATCTGTAAAATGGGGACGCATAATCCCAACCTTATAGTGTGGTGCGGAGGATCCTAGGAGGTAACGCAGGAAAGGCCCTTAGTCCACGGCCAAATACCTGAATAAGGGCTGCCATTAGCACCGGTCCTAGAGTTCCTGTCCGCAGCCACCATGTTTGCAAAGGATCTTGGAAAATGAAGAGGTGGCCTGAGAATAGGAAGTTCTGCCCAGCAAGCTTCTCCCCACCCTAGGAAAGATTTGTGATCTCCAGAAAGGGGTGAGCTGCTACCAAAACCCCTCTGGGCTCTTTGGAGGTGGGAGACGGTGGGAAACTCCTTGATTTCTGCAGCATGGCAAGGGCCTAGGGATGCTCACACAGTCCCGGCATGGTGTCACATGAGTGGATGATGTACTAGGTGGCACTTTCAGCATTTCTGAGTCAGAAGTCATTTTGAAAAGGGACAAATATCCTTGTGGTTGCAGCCCCCTGAGCCCCCAGCGCTGCTCCATTCCTCCAGTATCCATTAGCTACTTATTAAACATTGAGGGTGAGCCAGTCCCAGCAGTGGGCAAGTCAGACAAGGAAGTTCCCAGTCACCAGGGAGCTCAGGCATGCGCTTCTTTTGTTCAGAAGCTAATCATTTGTGGACACCTGCTTGGCTCAGAAGGTTAAGTGTCCAACTCTTGATTTCAGCTCAGGTCATGATCTCAGGGTCCTGAGACTGAGTTCCATGCCAGGCTCTGTGCTCAGTGAAGAGTCTGCTTGTCCTGCTCCTTCTGCTCCTCCCCACCACTTACCCTCTCTTTCTCTCTCTAAAATAAATAAATAAAATAAATATTTTTAGACGATTTTATCTATTTATCTGGGAGAGAGAAAGAAATCACAAGGAAGTAGAGGTAGAGGGAGAAGCAGACTCTCCCCTGAGCAGGGAGCCCGATGCAATACTCAATCCCAGGACCCTGGAATCATGACCTGAGCCGAAGGCAGACACTTACCCAACTGAGCCACCCAGGCGCTGCAAATTAAGTGAAGAAGAAGAAGAAGAAGAAGAAGAAGAAGAAGAAGAAGAAGAAGAGGAGGAGGAGGAAGAAGAAGAAGAAAAAGAAGGAGGAGGAGGAGGAGAAGCAGAAGCAGCAGCTAATCACTTTGGAGAAACCAAGGCAGCTCAGAGGCTCTAAGCTTCTCTCCAGGACAAAGTGGAGAAGTCTAAGATTCCCAATGATCTCCTGGGAAGAAAGGGTCCAGAACGATCAAACCCTCCACCTCAAGAAGTACCAGATTATTCCTCATTCCTAGCTCTTCGTGTCCCTAGCAGAAAGTTCTGGGGAGGAGCAGAAGGAAAGAAGCTCTAGATCAGTGGTTCTCAAATTTGAAAAAATATCAGAATTGCATGGAAGGCTTTGTAAAACAGAGGCTGCCAGGTCCACCTCAGAGTTTCTGATTTAGTATAAGTGTGGGGAATGCACCTGAAAATGTGCATTTCCAACAAGTTTCTAGTGATGCTGCTGCTGCTCTGGTGATCTCAGTTTGAGAACAACAAATCTGGAAGAAAGACAAGAAAAATGGAGTTAAAATTATAGCCTTGCCATTTCCTGGCAGTGTGACCTTACACGATCTCCTTGGCCTCTCTGAAACCCAGTCTTCGTTTTAAAATGGAGTAAATAATGTTCACTTGTCAAGTACTACTGATACTTAGTAGGCCTTCAATACCCCAGGTGACAGTTTCCTTTAGATTTTTTTTAAGACAGCACGAACAGGGGGTAGGGGAGGTCTAGAGGGAGAGAGAGACTCTTAAGCAGATTCTATGGCCCCAGCGCAGAACCTGACATGGGGCTCAATCTCACAGTCCTGAGAACATGACCTCCACTGAAATCAAGAGTCAGACATTCAATCGACTGAGCCACCCAGATGCCCCCTCCAAGACAGATTAAAAATAATGCTTTCAGTGAAGACCAACAACAACAAAAAAGCCTCCTGGAATTCGTTTTTCTGAACCAATGGTTTCACAGGAAAATCAGTGTTCTGTGAGGTCAGAAGTGAGAGCCACGGACTGCAGAATTCACAGGAAACCCTCCGACATCACACTAAGCAGAATGGATGCCCAGATTTGTCTGTGCACACACAACAGTGTTAACCTAAAGAATCAATTAACTCCCTGGCAGACAAGCTGTCTAACTCCAGGGCACCCAGAGAGGGCCTGCCCACCCCAGCTGCCCTGAGCACTGCCGGAGCAAATCTTCTAAGTCCTTTTCTTTTTAGTGCCGGCGTGATTAAGGACAACATGTGTCACAGAGCTTCTCAATCAGGGGGCAACTCCTTTAACAGTCCTCAGATGGCAAAACGTCATTGGCCATGTTTTCCTGGGCAGGGAGAGAACTTAGGCACTTCATAAGTTGCAGTAAATGATATTCTCTTGGAAGGTCATCTTTTATTACAATGGCAAACCTGAGCTCTGGGCCTTGGTTTGATCTTCCCACTCTGATCTTGTATAATGTTACGTACAACAGTCTGAGGTGAAAGCAGGCACAGGGATCAAAATGGGATCAAGAAAGGCTGGGATTTGGACAAACTGTAGGGACCGAGCTGGGAGCGTAGGTCCATTTCAGCACCACAAACAGCGCCAAGCAGCGGAGCTTCTCTGGGGAAAATCCCTTGAATCTGTGTGAGGACCAAACTATATATATAGAATAGTAACATTCACATCATAGTCTAACTCAAGGTTTCCCAACCTTGACACTATTGACATTTTGGGCTAGATAATTACGGAGAGTTGTCCTATGCAATGTAAGGTGTCAGAAGCATCTCTGGGCTCTACCCGCCCCACCCCTAAGTTAGGACAATAAAACATACCTTCAGCCATCGCCTCATGTCTGCAAGGGGAGAAGCTCATCTGTACTTGAGAACCACTGAACTAAGTACATCCATGTACATCCATGAGACTACTCTCATAGCCCCAGTCCTCAAACTGCCTCAAACAGTACTTAAAGAGCCCCTTTCTCTCTTCTGGTAGGAAGTAGTAAATGGGTAAGGTAAAGTAAAAACAGGCAAGCAAGTAAAATAAGTAAGCAAAATAAATACTGCGGTAAGTGCCATGAAAAAAATTATAAAACAGGATGTGAATCAAGAGATAATGGGAGAACGTGTGCATTAGACAAGGGAACCTTCTTAAACTGGTGGTAGGAATGCCACCTAGTGCAGTCACTGTGGAAACCAGTCTGGAGGTTCCTCAAAAAAATTTAAAAAGAGCTACCATACGATGCAGCAATTACACTTCTGGGTATTTACCCAAAGAAAGTGAAAACACTAACTTGAAAAGATATACACACCCCTATGTTCATTGTAGCATTACTTACAAAAGCCAAGACATGGAAACAACCTAAGTATCCATCAATGGATGAATAGATAATAAAATGAGGATAAGAAAACTGTATATGTATAAATAAAATGAATTATTATTCAGTCATTAAAAAGAATAAAATCTTGTCATTTGCGACCTGATGGACTTTGAGGGTATAATACTAAGTGAGGGAATAATACTTAATACTAAGTGACAGAATGACAAACACTGCGTGGTCTCACTTATATATGGAATCTAAAAACAAAACAGAAGGGGCGCCTGGGTAGCTCAGTCATTAAGCATCTGCCTTCGGCTCAGGTCATGATCCCAGAGACCCCGGAATGAGCCCCACATCAGGCTCCCTGCTCGGTGGGAAGCCTGCTTCTCCCTCTCTCACTCCCCCTGCTTGTGTTCCCTCTCTAGCTGTGTTTCTCTTTGTCAAATAAATAAATAAAATCTAAAAAGAAAAATAAAAAATAAAAACAAACCAAAAACCAAGCTCTTGGATACAGAGAATAGATTGGTGACTGCCAGAGAAGGGGGGGTAGGAGAAATGAGTGAATTCCAGGGTCAAAATGTACAAACGTCATCACATAAGGATGTGATGCACAGCACAGTGACTAAAGTTAATAAAACTGTACTGTGTGTTCAAAAGTTGTTAAGAGATCCTTAAAGTTACCATGAGAAAGACAAAGATAATGGGAGAACATGTATCACTTTAAACAAGGTGGTTGGGAAGGGCTTCTCTGAGGAGGTGACACCTGAACTGACATCTGAAGGATGGGAAGGAATCACCTGTAGGACTGTGTGGAGAAGTGCATTCCAGGTAGAAGAAACAGAAAATCCAATAGCTCAGATGTTGAAGGAGCCTTATCACATTTGAGAAATTGTAAGGAGGCCAGTATGGCTGGAGCAGTGTGAGGTTAGGGGAATCGGAGGTGATGAGGCATGAGCAGGAGACAAGGATCTGAGGATCTGACCATTCAGAGTCTTGCCAAGCAGGTTGTAGTTTAAGCTAAATCCCTGGAGAAAACAAGTTTCTAATGAAAGGCTCTCCCACCTGTTCCTCTATCCTAAAACTCACAGACATAAGCCTCAGGCTTTCTCCACTGTGGACAGCTGAAAGAGCTGCAAGCCCAACCCAGATCTGAAGCTAAAAGTGAGGCCAGTTTCTGTTGGGCTGCTCTTCAGGCTTTCATTCCCCCTCTTCTTTTCCAAAAACTAGCAGTGTTTCTACAGCTTATGAAAGGTCCCATATTTCTAGCCCAAGATCAAGAGCAAGGAGATGTAGTACATTCCATAACATCTAGGAAACAAGGTTTGCCCCACCCTTAAGCATATATCTTGCCCTAAATCCTAAGGTGTTAGTAAGCTTTTTAAAGCATCTTGTGACTAAATAGATGGTGGAGTGTGGGGAAGGAGAGCCAGATAACAATTTCCTGGGGATTTATGACCACATAATTTAGTTTTCCTGCCTAGATCTTTGCCTCTTCCCCCAGTGTCCTTCAAAAGTCAATGATTTCAGGGACGCCTGGGTGGCTCAGTTGGTTAAGCAACTGCCTTCGGCTCAGGGCATGATCCCGGAGATCCGGGATCGAGTCCCACGTCGGGCTCCCTGCTCTGCGGGAAGCCTGCTTCTCCCTCTCTCACTCCCCCTGCTTGTGTTCCCTCTCTGGCTGTGTTTCTCTCTGTCAAATAAATAAAATCTTTAAAAAAAAAAAAAAAAAAAAAAAAAGTCAATGATTTCAGTGCTTAAATTAGAACCTCTTGTAGTCCTACCATCCCAAGGGGACACTCCAACTTTCCTATTTAGTGACTGAAGCACTAGGGGATAGTGAGGTCTTCTGAGGATTTCTGAAAGCCCCCATATGAAAAAGTAATCCTAGCCATCTGCCCTTTCCTACATGCACATCTGTATTTGCCACTGCCTGATACATATACATACATACATATATATATATATATGAACCAAAGTTTGATTCCCAGGGAATGTCAAGGAAGAAATGGAAATAACTTCAGACTTCCACAAAGGCAATGAAAACTAAATCCCAAGAAAGGAACCTATAATGGTAACACCCATTCACTGGAGCTCTGGAATCAAACAGAGCTGGGTTCAAATCCCACCTCCCCACTTGTTAGCTCTGAGACCCTAGGCAACCGATTTTACCCTTCTGAGCTTCAGTTTCCTTACAGGCAAAGTGGAAGTAATAATAATACCTATTTCCTGGGGTTCTAGAAGGGAAGGGAACAAAATAAGGTACAGATAAAATGTAAGCATCATAAGAATGCAAGCGTCTTAAGGTCCTAAAATTGTGTTGTTACAGGGGCGCCTGGGTGGCTAAGTTGGTTGAGCGACTGCTTTCGGCTCGGGTCGTGATCCCGGAGACCGGGGATCGAGCCCCACATGGGGCTCTCTGCTCAGCGGGAAGCCTGCTTCTCCCTCTCTCACTCCCCCTGCTTGTGTTCCCTCTCTCGCTGTGTTTCTCTCTGTCAAATAAATAAAATCTTAAAAAAAAATTGTGTTGTTACTGTAACCATGTATCCTACATATACACATATTGGTTACATTAATGATCTGATGATGGGTGAGTGCCTGGGTCAATAAATGATAAACCAGAGGGAAGGGGATGTTTGTTACATAGTAGCAGAGGGTTTATTATAACACTCTCCCCTGGGGTAACATGGAAATTGGGTAATGTATGTAGTGGGTGAGCTAGATAAGGAGATTTCCAGGCAGAATGCTGCAGATGACACCTGTTTCTTCCTGATGCTTACAGTAAGGTGCAATAGGAGGATGATAAGTCTTGTATTGTTCAAGGGCAAAGCTTCTTTCTATTAATAATAACATCAGGTATTTATTTTATTAAGCCTCCGTTTGTTCCAAGAAATGGGTTCCATGCTTTGGGAAATTTGTATGAGTTCTCTATTGCTACTCCATAAATTATCCCAAAACTTGGCTTTAAATGACAATAAACATTGTGGCACCTGGGTGGCTCAGCTGGTTAAGTGTCTGACTTTGGCTCAGGTCATGATCTCAGAGTCCTGAGACTGAGTCCTGTGTCAGACTCCATGCACAGTGGGGAGTCTCCTTGCCTAACTCTCCCTCTGCCCCCCCACTTATGCTCTCTCTCTCTCCTTCTCCCTCTCTCAAATAAAATCTTAAAAAAATGATGATAAACATTTATTATCTCAGAGCTTCCATGGGTTGGAAATTCAGGAGTTTAGCTGGGTGGTTCTGGTTTGGGGTCTCTCATGAGGTTGTAATGATGTCAGCTGGGGCTCACCATCATCTGAAGGCTTGACTGGGGCACGATTTGGTTCCAAAATGGCTTACTCAAAAGTCATTGGCAAGTTGGTGCTAGCAGGTGGCAGAGGACCTCAGCTCCTTACCATCAGTACTTTTCCACAGGATTGCTTCAAGACCCTCACCGCAGAGTAGCTTGCCTTCCCCCAAGAGTGATCCAGGAGATAGCAAGGTGGAAACTGCAATTTTTAAAATGACCTAACCTTAGAACCCACACATTGTCATTTCTGTAATAGCCTAATAGGATAGGACCACACAAGAGCCATCTTGGAGAATGGCTAGCCCAGTCCACCCTCTGATCTCCAGTGGCTCACATCCCTCCTACATGCAAAATACACTCCTTCCCTCTGCCTCCCCACCAACAGCCCCTACAAGTTGCACCCCATCTCAGCATCAGCTCAAAGTCAGAATCTCTTCATCTACATCAAGTGTAGGTCTGGATGAAGATCCTCAGATGTGGTGTCCTTGGGAGAGCTCCGTAAGCATTGCTTCCTCCTCTCTGAGACCTGTGAACTAAGTTGTCTGCACTCCTATATGCACGACATGCAGCGGAGGAAAGCAGAGCACAAATGCTACAGACACTCCAGTTCAAAAGTAGCGGGGGGATAAAAGAGGTACTGGTCCACTGCAATTCTTAAATACGGCAGGGCACAAGTTGGTAGCTTTTAAAATTAGGACTCAAGGTCTGGGAATAAATCTCTATGGATCATGGTTTCACCTTCCGAGTCATCCTTCCTTCTGCATGAAACACAGGAATCCCACGTTTGCAGATAAACTGTTTTTTCATCCAACGTGCCCTCTATAGAAGCTGGGAGTCCTCTTTTTTAATCTGAGTAGTTCTCGTCTCTTTCAATCCAAGCTGGCTGTGTTGTCGCCAATACATTTCTCTTAAAATTTCTGTGAATCTTATTACAGGTTCATTCCATTAAAAAAAAAAAAAAGCCACCACACCCGTGAATGTCACTGAGATAAACTCTCGTCTTTCTTGAGTATCTACTGAAAAATCCCAAGGCAGCTGAGGTACAGTACCCTTAAAATTAGTAAATCGGTGTGGTTTGATTGGTTATTTGCAGCACTATCCTAGGTCTTGTGGGGCATTAGTAAGGGGTTTTACTGTCACACCCCACACTTCATCTTTATACCCATTTCCTCACAGTGCCCTGGATTTGACCTCTGCCTGGAAACACGAAATTTTACCTTTTGCCATGTGGAGATACAGGCAACTTCCAAAGCTACCTAGTCCTGGCTCCCTTTTGTTTAATGGTCATTGCTTTAACTTACCTTCGTCCTCTTATGTATTACTATAGGGATCAAGAAGAAACAGGTGTCAAAAGAAGGGGGAGGAAGAGGAAGGAGACAGGTCGCAGTGGCAGCGGTGCGGAGCATGGCTGTGGGGCGGGGGCAGCATGACCAGGTAAAAGTGGTCAGCTCGGAAGGATGAATGGCTGGAAGGGTATGGCAAGGTGGACAGAGAATCCTGCCTTCAACAGCCACAGAGGAAGAATCAATTAGATACCTTGCTGTAATTGTTTTTATAAATGAAAGCATAAGCAAAGGGGAGGTTGGAATTGGGGACTTTGGCCTTATGTCCATTTTCTTGTGTTGCCCTTCCTCCCAGGGCTCTTGCCTAGAGAGGCCCAGGGGACCAGCTGGCCTGGGTCACCCAACTCCCTCCAGTCACAGGGCCAGGAAATAATTGCATTTGCCTGCTCCCCAAGACAGCTGACCCAGATGAGGAAGACCCAGAGGAGAGGCAGCCATAGTGGTTGGGGGATGCTCCGGAGTTAATTGAGAGCACATGGGATGAGCCGCTGCTCTGTTTTCATCTCAGTGGATCTAATTAGATGAGCAGCAGTCGTGCTAAATGGACTGGCCTGGCAGACTGAGGCCATAGCTGGATGCCTGGGGACCCAGGCATGAGGCAGAGCAATCTCTGCCAAGATAACTGTCTTTCTTGAAAGAGACTGGGGTCAGGGTAGGGTTGATGGGGCTTGTTGGACACATGCAACCTGGAGAGACCAGATTTCCATGGGCGCAGTTGCAAAGTTGTGCCATAGATCACCAAGATCTACGAAGTCTTTCCAGAGGTCCCATCAGGGGCCAGGCACTGTGCCCGGCATTGGGCACAAAGCTGTGAGTAAGACAGACTTGCCCCTGCCCTCCTGGAGATTACATTCTAGCAGAGTGACAGATGTCACAGCCAAAAGATCCCACACGAGATGAAATAATCACGGACAAGCAGAGCAGGAGCTTTCCCAGGGCTGTGAGGAGACGGAGTGCCTATCATGCACACATTTTAACTCATTTAATCATTACAACAACCCCATGTGGCAGGTTTTATTATTGGCAGCTCCATTTCGCAGATGAGGAAATTGAGGCCCAGAGACAGGAAGTGACTTTCTTTCCCAGCAGGAAATGACAGAGCTGGGATTTGAAGCAGGTGCTCCAGCTCTATCATCCAGATGCTTAGCGACCACTGGCAGAGGGCTGTACAAAGGTCCTGCGGTGGGAAGGAGGGTGAGTGGGAGAAGAACTGCCAGGAGGCAGAGACGCTGGAGGGCAGAGATGAGGGAGGGGCAGGATACAAGCTGATGCTAGGAGGAGAGCAGCTGCAAGTTGGAGCCAGATCCCACAGGATGCGTGGGTCATGTCAGGGGCATATATCTTTATTTTGAGAGCAATAGGGAGCCATAGAAGGGTTTTCAGCAAAGGAGGGCTATAGCCAACTTTGATTCTTAACCAATCCAGCAGAAACAGAAGGTCCAGAGCAGGGCACACAATTGACAGATGAGGAACATGAGGCCAGAGAGATGGCCTGACTCGAAAGAACAAGATGGGAGGATCTGGACAGCACACTAACTGGGTGACCTTGGGCAAGCTCTTTAACCCCCTCGGGACCTCCATTTCCCTATCTATAAAATGGGGACATAGGGTGATCATCAAAGACCATTTTAGCTCTGACCTGCTAAAATCACTTGGTTTCTTTCTTTTTCTTTGTGTTCTTCCTCCCATCTAATGGCATATAAAATCCCCCACTAAGTGCTAAGCACTGTGTCATTTCCAGCCCCATCACTAGAGGAAGATCACTGACCATCACCTGTTTCTTTCACATCCCTGCATTGTGACCCCAACACAGGGGGTAGCCTGCACCTGCCAAGCTCACCCAGGACTCCCACCTAATGCCAGCCTCGTGCCACCGGCTCCAACAGCTGTGGCCACAGCAGGCCTTCCGTCTCCACTCGGGGATCATTTTTCCCTCTGATGAAAACAGATGGAGAGCCTTGGAAGGAAACACAGCCCAGCCCCCACCCGGAGCTCATGGTTCTGGGATGGGAGGAGTGCCAGAGCTAATTCCAACACCAGCTGCCTCACTTGGGCTCCAGGTTCCAAAGCCAGCTCCGTGGACTTTTTCTGCCTCTGCAGGCCATGGGAGCTCAGATTTCATTTCCTTGAGCTCTGGTTGCTCCAAGCCTGGCTCCTCCTTCCGCTGGCACAGCACCACCTCCCTGGCAGGTGCACGGAGTGGCCTCCACTCGGCTCTTTCTCCAAGGACTTCAGGACACGGACAAGGCCCCACTGCCCTTCTCCCCACCCAACCCCACAGACCTCCATCCACACCAGGATCCAGGAGCCACAGCCGCCACTTCCTCCGTAGACCCAGTTTAGAACTAACACTGCTCAGAGGACAACTTGGGACAGGAATTGAGAGACAATTATAAAAAGTTTAGAAACATACAAGCTCCTCGTCCCAGGAACATCTTTTCTAGAAATGTCTCTCACAGAAATACTTGCGCTTGTATAATCATGTATTTTTCTGTAACTGGAAAATGTAAGAGGCTTTGAAAACTGAACATGTTTCCATGAGTTTGGAGCCAACGCCTGCTTGCCAGCAAAACTGACCCTGAACTAACGGAAGGCCATCTACGGTTCTCACTGTATCCCATTTAGTGGGGATATTTATGGGTTTCACTGAGGAATTTATTACTGTGTTTGATTTTAAAGTGCCACCCCGAGCTCCCTGGTGGTATCATGTACCGTGTGTGCTTGTACATACTCTATAACCTGTCTGAAATCCAAAATTCCCGAGTCCCAAAGCATGGGCAGCCCCAGAGGGTCCGGATAAGGGATTTGGACCAGTATCGGCACAGAGTGGAGACAACCCAGACATTTGCCCACGGGAGACAAGCAAACACGTTGATGTCTGGACAATGGAAGAGCAGTGACAGCAAGACCACAGCAAAATTTCCAGACAGGAACTATCATTACCCCCATTTTGCAGATGAGAATGCTGAGGCTCAGTGAGGATAGGTCACTTTCTCAAGGAGGAGGGCTGTGCTGTAGAAACAACAAGGTGGTGCTGATGTGGAAAGAATGAAAAACTATAGCTAAACCACACTGTTGATTCTTTTTTTTTTTTTACAAAGGCAAGTTGTCTGAGAATACGGTAAACCCCTTACATATGTGCAGGCCCCAAATCTATACCTATACGATATTATGATGTACGAGAGCCGTTTTCTGGGTCAGTTCGGCCAGGCTGTACTATCTCCTTATTCAAAACCAAACCTGGCAGCGATCTAGGTGCTCCCGTGAAGGCATTTGCTTGTCGATTTTATTTTTCTCCTTTCTCTATCCATAACAAGATGAGGGCTCTTTTTTCTTTTAGCTCAGAACTTTTCTTATTTTATTGTTGCTCCAAATTTAACCTTATGTGGAACCCCGTGTTGGCCTTTGGTTTTCCAAACGGCTCTCCCTACTTCAGGTCCTGCCGGGAGCCTGTCAATCAAGAGGGCCTCCGCTCCTAAGGCTCCAGGGTGGCAGGTGTTCTGAGCTCAGCCTGTTGCTAGGAAGGTATTTTGTAGATGTCGCTGAAGTCCACAGTTGGTTGAGTTTAAGTAAAGAGGATTAGCCTACACAGTCTGGGTGGGCCTGATTCAATGAACTGAAAGGTTTGCAGAAGAGAACTGAGGTTTCTGAGAAGAAGAAATTCTACCCATGGATGGCAGCTTCAGCACCTTCTGGAGAGTGCCAGCCTGCTCTTCCCAATGGCCTGCTCTATGGAGTTCGGCCTCATCTAGCCAGTCCCCACAATCACATGACCAATTCATTGCACTAAAGCTCTTACTAGAGATCTCCCACTGGCTCTGTGTCTCTGGTGGAACTCTGACAGATACTCTGTGTAAGCAAACCTTGCCTCTGTGTCTCAACTCCTCCCACCCGTAGGGGGGATATCTTGCCCCTTGGGAAATACTTGAGAGGGTGGACCCCCATCTGAATGTTATGAGTGGGCAGTCTGTGCAGGCCCCGTGCCAACGGCTGTCTCGGGCCCTTCTGATGCCAACCCTTGAGGTGGGCACTATGATTAGTCCCACTTTACAGAGGAGGAAGCTGAATCTCAGAGATGAGAAGCAATTTCCCCAAGCACACACAGAGACACCTATGACTCCATTCTGCCTGACTTCAACACATGTGGTCTTCAACAGCCAATCGACCAGCTCAGAAACATCTCGTAGACAAAACAGGGAGGGCAGAGGAAGGCTTCCGACGACCCCCCTCCAACCAGGCGATCTGTAAGAACAGGGCAGATGACCAGGGCTTGTATTTCAAGCTGGGGGCAGCAGCTACCTTCATCAACTAGCTTTGTCTTCTGCGTGCCCTGTCCATCAGCCTCCAAAGAGGGCCATGCTAGTGGCACGTGTCCAGAATCCTGGCACCAGCCTCCAACAGATTAGTGAAGGGTCAGGCGCCCTTGTGTGGGAGAAAGAAAGCTGGGCAAGGACCCAGGACGCCTGGCTGCTAGCCTGATTCCACCCCAAAGGGGTTGTGTGGCCTTGGTCATGTCACCAAATCTCTCAGAGGCCAAGACTGGGAGAAAGCAAGAACTAACCACATTTATGCTACCAAGTCTTAAGACTCTACTACTTCCACCCCACAAATGAGGAACTGGGCTGTGAGGTCACAAGACAATAATTCACAAAGCTGAAAAGCAAACCTCAAGCCACGGACTCCAGAACCCAAGGTTATAGGGCCCCTGTGCAGTCCATGGGCCCTAGAGGAACTTTAAGGCAGCAGGAATTCTGGGCATATGTGAGACAGTTTGGCTCATTTCCCTCTGAGTGGAGGTTTATTGATCTCATTGCAGCTTCAGAATGGTCCACAGTTGGAGAATTACTAAACCAGAAAGCACAGCAGATTCTGATTTATGAGACGCATGGAACCACACCAGGCAAGCCAATCAACTGGCAGAAATTTGCATATTAATAAACCTCATAAATAATGCATGAATGGCAAGCAGAGTTGATGCTTGCCACCAGGCAGCAAGTCCTGGCCCCTGGAGCAGGGGTTCTCAGACTTGAATGTGGGAATCACCTGTAGAGCTTTTTATGATGAGACCTTCAGGGTGTCCATTCAGGAAGTCTGGGATGACACTCAAAAAGTCACATTTCTAGCCAGTTCCCAGGTGGTGTTGGTGCTGCTGCTGGTCCAAGGACCACATTTTAGAAACCACTGTCCTAACCTAATGCTGACCCCCACCCCCAACCCTGCAATGCCAGGTGGAATCCTAGATCTGCTACCCGCATGCTGAGTGACTCCAGGCAAGTTCTTGAAGTCTTTAGTCCTTAGTCTCTTTGTCTGTGAAATGGGACAACAGTGCCCACTCCAAAGACATTCTGTGAGAAGTGAAAGAGAAGAGGCACAGAAAGCATTGGCTCCGGGCCTGGAATGTAATAAGAATTAAAAACAAACAAACAAATAAAAAGACAGCTTTTACAAAGGAAATGTCCAGCCATGACTTGCAGTCTTTTGACTATCATATTACTGTTTTAAGTTTAGAAAAATAATAATTCCAGACCTACACAACAACTGAAAAAGTAGCACCTAGTACTCCCATGTACTTGGCAGGCACCGAGTACTCAACAGTAGTTTAGGGACAAGTCAGCATCGTGTACTTCCTGATATGATGCACTGAGAAGGATACAACGTCATTCTACGATATTTTCCCCCAAAATGTACAACAACTTGAATCTAATTACAAGGAAACAATAGACAAATCCACATGGAGGGACATTTTGCAAGTAACTGGCCTGAAATCTTCCAAAACATCAAGGTCATGAAAGGCAATGAAAGACTGAGAAAGTGCAGCAGACTGAAGGAGCCCAAAGAAGCATCAGGAAAGTAATACTGTACATAGGGGCACACTCGGTTAAGTGTCCAACTGTTGATCGCAGCTCAGCTCTTGATCTCAGGGTCATGAGTTTAAGCCCTGAGTTGGGGCCTTCAAAAAAAAAAACAAAAAAAACCAAGTAAAGTAATACTGTATATATGTGTATATTCACATGTACATGTATACATTTAGAGAGACAGAGAGTGATGCATGTATATCTTTAGAGAGAGAAAGTGATAAAGCTAGTATGGGAAAATACTAACATCTGGGGAGAGCATGTGGAATTTGTCACCAGTGTTGACAAGTTTTCCAGGGGCCTGGAGTTAGTATAGACTGAATCCCGAGGTCAAGCAAAGCCAGATGCATGGGAGCCCATGGGTAATGCTCAGTGCTCCTCCCATGTCTTTATGGTTCTTTCTAAATGTTTTTTAAAGATTTTATTTATTTATTTGACAGAGAGAAACACAGCCAGGGAGGGAACACAAGCAGGGGGAGTGAGAGAGGGAGAAGCAGGCTTCCTGCTGAGCAGGGAGCCCGATGTGGGGCTCGATCCTGGGTCTCCGGGATCATGACCTGAGCCGAAGGCAGTTGCTTAACCAACTGAGCCCCCCAGGCGCCCCTCTAAATTTTTTTTAAAGATTGACTGACTTACTTATTTTAGAGAGAGCAAGGGGGAAGGGCAGAGGGGGAGAGAGAATTCAAGCAGACTCCCTGCTGAGCATGGAGCTCAACTCAGGGCTTGATCTCAAAACCCTGAGATCATGACCCGAGAAGAAACCAAGAGGCAGATGCTTAACTGACTGAGCCACCCAGGTGCCCCTCATGTCTTTACAGTTCTTATACATGGGCTATTGTCTCATGGTCTTGTCAGCTCAAACATGGCAGTGACAGCATCTACGCATCTAGCGCAGCCCCGAGTGGGCAGCAAATGCTCACTGAAGTCAATTCAGTTAAACTGGTATTTATGGAGGTGTTGTCCTGGGTGCTGGGTGAACAATGGTGGTGAGGACAGACACTGTACCCCTGTGTGCAGCCCATGAGCTAGAGAGGACAGCCTTCAGTGGATAACCTATCTCTGATCACTGCATTTAGACTGTGGTCACTCCAGTAACCGGCAAGTGGGAGGGTGGAGTATGTTACTGTTTTCTAAGATTTAAAGGTCCTTTGGATGGGGGGCGGTGGGGACACAACCACTGACAATTGGACAGATGAAAGGCAGAAGGCTTTGTTACTATATCTCCAAATGGGGAGAGGCTATCACACGGGGCTACATGGGGAATTGCACCCAGATGCAGGGTACGAGTAAGCCGGAGCTATAGGAGCTTATGCGTAGCAAGGAGGATTGAAGGTAGCTAGTTTCCAGGCTCCCTGTGGGTTGTCTGATTTGAATAATTTTGTGGGCTCTGGGGCATAGAGGTGGTCCCTAGTTATCTGGTACCCAGCCCTGGATGATCAGTGCAGGTGCATGGTGACCCCAGGACATGAAGTCCAATAAGGGAACTGGTTAGAGTGTGAACTTAATTATCTGCTCACAAAGTGAGATGTTACCCTGAGAGTATCACAGAGCCTGAGGGAACAGTCAGGCCCTATCTCCATCCCTTCCTCACCACGGAACATTGCTGTGAGTGGATTTCAATTTCACTCTCTCTTCTTCTTTCTCTGTCTCTTTCTTTCTCTGTCTCTGTCTGTCTCCCTCTCTCCCTCCTTCCTTCCCTTCAATCCTTCCTCTCTCCCTCCTCACCCCAATCCACACGTGGTGAACACATGCCATTCGGGCATCTAGGCACCATTCTTGTTTGAGGAAACACCAAGCCCCCACATGGGGGCTGGGCCATACCTCTCACTACAAAAACTTACAAATGGAGGACAGTTTCCCTCCCACCAGCAGACACCTACAGCATGGCCAAGGGACTTGACTTGACTTACCATTTGGCCTTGCCTTGGCTTTGAGTCTTGGGAGAGAGGCACAACTGTCCATTGGTTGGCATTGTGTATCCATAGTATTTGTGTCACATGTGGCTCCCCAAACACGTCATCTTCATGGCTGATCTTTGGCTGAGCACTGTCTCTCTTCTTGTCTGAACCTGCAACCTTCTCAATTCAGGGAGTGGCCCAATCCCCTTCCAATCAATTTTCTGTTTAAGGTAACAAACATCAACTTCTGTCTCTTGCAATAAAATGCCTAGCTTTATATGAAGAATTGAATTTCTGGAGGTTAAATATATGAGGTGACTCCACTAAAAGCTATGGAGGAACCCCTCCCTTGTGGTGTTGAAATTTTGTCCTCTTTGCCATTTCTCTTCCCACAGAGACACTCATTCATAAGCCCCATGAGCCATCTACTTTCCAGCTGTTAATAACTATAGGAAACCTTTATTGAGTACTTAATTATGCCAAGCACTATCACAGTGGATCCTCATTATTCATAAATTCTGTATTTGAGAATTTGCCTATTTGCTAAAATGTATTTGTAACCCCAAAATCAATATTTGCAGTGCTTCTGTGGGCACGCAGAGAAGCAAAAAATTTGAGTCACCCAACACGCATGCATGTCCCCAGTTGAATAACGCGGTACTCTGCCTTCCTGTGTCAGCTCGTGTGTTGGTTTATAAACGGTCTGTTCACTGTGACGTTTGTGCATTGTGCTTTTTGTCGGTGATTTTGCTGTTCCGAACGGCCCTCAAGTGTAGTGCTGAAGTGCTGGGCAGAGTGCCTCAGCGCAAGAAGGTGTGATGCGCCGCAGGAAGAAAACACATGTGTTAGACAAGCTTCATTCTGGTGTGAGTTATAGTGTTGTTGGCCATGAGTTCAATGTGAATGAATCAACAACATATATTAAATGAGGTGTCATTAGCCAGAAACATACATAAGAGAAGGTTATGTGTTAACTGATTGATGAAAGTTTTGTGACCAGGGGCTTGCAGGAACCTAACCCTGTATTTCCTCCAGGAGCAGCGTTTCAGTGTCTGAGTGTTCGTAATGACTTATAGAACATAACGACTATGAATAATGGGAAGCAAGTGCATGAGAGCATATGTTTGAGAAAACCTGAAATGCACAGTTCTGACCTTCCAGAAGAAAATGAGAAATTTTCACACAATTTAGCACTTTGCAAGACACCAAGGGAAATAAGAGGAAGCCCCAGACTATAGACCACCACCCTCAATAAGGAGACTAAGAAGAACTAAGACCCCTTGAGCTCTTGGGGTATCTGAGTCCCCAAGGAAAGCTCCATGCAGAGGATACATTTGCCACACACACAAACACAAGGAGTCACTGACATTAGGGCTCTTGGTCTGTTTTAGCAGCAGCCTCCAGACCAAATATCCGTCTGTTCTCTGTGATCCGAATGATCCCTAGCACTATCCACCCTGCTAGGTCTGTGTCCTGGAGCTCTCTAGGGGGAAGATCATTTCCAGGTTTCTCCAGATGCTCCTGACTTTCTCCTCAGCTGTCGTAATACCACACAGATGCCCATTTCCTACCCCCCTGCTAGGACATTCGTTCGAAAACCTGTAGGAATAGAGCCTTCCTGCCAACAGCAAGAATTAGTTCTGAACCCTACCCAAACCACCACATCTTCTTCTAAGCCCTAGTTCATCCAATTTATGTTGGTTGGATCAGGACCAGGATTGAACATCTGGCTCTACCCATCAATAGCTGTGTGATCTGAATGAAGACATATACCTTCTCTTGGCCTCCATGCCTCATCCACAAACTGAGATAGGGTTGGAGCAGATACCTCCTAAAATCATTGCCAGGCCAGTTCTACAACTTGTCTTTCTCTATAAATTCTAGAAGTTACTTAAACACCAATGCAGATGGCCTGTAAATATTGCCCTTCTGTTGAGGACAGAAACTTCGAGTAGGGCTGGGGAAAAGAGATAAGATGGCTGCTGACATATATTTCATGCCCTCTAAACATTTCTTTGGCTGATGGATTGGCCCACTACACAGAAAACTGCAAACACCAAGCCCTCTTTGCGGCTGACAGTCAGGATGTAGAATGCAAAAGAAGAGTGGAATCATCTAAAATACAAAAGTCCTCTTAGATTAGAGTTTCTTGAAATGATGGCACTGCAGCTGAATTCAGTTCAATTAGTGCTTAATGTTCTATTTGGTGAGCAAGAAACTTGCACTGACTGATAAATGAAGTAGATCTCCAACTCAAGGTTTTCAAGGTCCCAAAATTGATATTGCCTTCGTCCAGATTTTGTGGCTCAAAAATACCAAATCCCAATAATCCAGGACCAAGCAAAGATTGATGAGTGAATGAAATTAGTCTCATTCCAATTTTGCGATGGGTCATCTGTCTCCTGGTGCATGACCAGAGGCAGTGACTTATAGCCTCCTTGTTGCCTCTTTGATCCCTCAATTCCCACCACACTTCAAAGCAGTATGAAGCCCACCTGTATCCAGGGAGGAGAAGGTCTACAACATTGTGGGTAAGCTCTGCAGTCAGACTCCTGATGGTTTAAAGTCTCATCTGTCCTCATTCGCTCTGTGGCCTTAGCTTTTTTTTTTTTTTTTAAGATTTTATTTATTTGACAGAGAGAAACACAGCCAGAGGGGGAACACAAGCAGGGGGAGTGAGAGAGGGAGAAGCAAGCAGGCCTCCCACCGAGCAGGGAGCCCGATGTGGGACTCGATCCCGGGTCTCCGGGATCATGGCCTGAGCCGAAGGCAGTCGCTTAACCAACTGAGTCACCCAGGCGTCCCTGGCCTGAGCTATTTTAAAAAACTTTCTTAAACCTCAGTTTTCTCATCCCTAAAATGAAACTAAGAGAGAGAAGTACCTTCCTCTCTGGGGGTGGGGTGTACAGCAGTGTTTCTCAACTGCACCTGAATCATTTGGGGATCTTGTTAAATGAAGACTCGAATTCGATAAGCCCAGGGCTCTATTTTTTGGTATGCCAGAGCTAGATCCTAACATATATGCCACAAATAACAACGATAAGCTGAACCAAATACAGAAGGCAATTACTTTAAGTCTCTGGAGAAGAAAAACAGGTAGATTTCAGAAAGAAATCACATCTCGGGGGAAAAGGGACTAGCACTGGATGAGTTTCTTATTTTTGCTATTCTTGTCTGCAGGCAGGCCATGGCTACGGTCCAGTGCAGGGCAGCTAAAACTCTCATAGAAATCTTATCGACCTTCTGACCTGAGGAACTGGTAGATACAGCACAAAGCAGCCATAATCATAATGAGGGACAACCCTAGAAAAGAGAGAGCAGAGAAGGGGGACCCCAAGTTCTGAGTACAGGCTCAGTCCAAATCTCTAGCAGACCCCCAGACTATGCACGCACAAGAGAGACTGAGAGTAGCTTATAGCTAAAGATTAAAGACCTCAACTAAGATTTTAACTGCTGTCTACACTGATGATATAGTTTGCAATATAACACACCTAATTACCTGCTAAAACAAAAACAGCAATACTCTTTGGAGCAATATAACAGAATCCACAATCTCTACAACAAAACATTCACAGCATGCTGGATAAAATCCAAAATGAATTGACATGCAGAGAACCAGGAAGATGTGACCCGTTTTAAAAGAAAAAGAGAATCAATAAAAACCAGCCCTGAGATGACCCATGTGTTGGAGCGATGCGACAAGGATTTAAAGCAATTATTATAACTGTGTACTCTCATGTAAAGAAAAATATGCTCATAATGAATGAAAAGTTGGGGGATCTCAGTGGAGAAGTCGAAAATATGAGAAAGAATCCAAAGGAAATTTAAAAACTGGAATATACAAAAAAGAATCAGTGAATTTGAAGATAGATCAACAGAAATTATCCCTTCTTAAGAAGAAGGAAAAAAGATAGAAAGAAAATGAACAGAGCCTCAGGGGCCTGTGGAACAATATGGAAAATGTCTAAAATAAGGGTAAGTAGAATCCCAGAAGGAAAAGAAAGAGCGATTAAGGCTGAAAAAGAAAGTCTATATATTTGACAAAATAATGTCCAAAATCTTCCCAAATGGGTGATTCAGTGAAGCTACAGAAAGAGCTGAGAAAACATCTCCTAGCTGATAGTGATGATCCAAACTTTGAGTGGACAGGGTCTAAACCTACACTGTCCAACAGAATGTTCTGCCATGGTGACAACATGCTATTTCTTCACTGTCCCATATGGTAGCCACTAGCCACACATGGCTATGAAAACTTGAAATGTGACTAGTGTAACTGCAGAACTGCATTTTATTTTATTTTTTTAAAGATTTTATTTATTTGACAGAGAGAGAGAGAGATCACAAGTAGGCAGAGAGGCAGGCAGAGAGAGAGGAGGAAGCAGGCTCCCTGCTGAGCAGAGAACCCAAAGTAGGCCTCGGTCCCAGGACCCTGAGATCACGACCTGAGCTGAAGGCAGAGGCTTTAATGCCCTGAGCCACCCAGGCGCCCTGCAGAACTGCATTTTAATTTTAGTTAATATAATTCTAAACTTAAAGAGCCACATGTGGCTAATGGCTGCCATATTGAAAGGTAGAGGTCTAGAGAGTGCAAGAACTCACAAGATGCCCAGCACAGAGTAGCCCTCAATATGAGCTAACCATCGTCACCAACCTCCTCATCATCAAGGTCCAGCTACTTCACTGCCCTGCTCAGGACCGTGTGCCTTTCCCCTAACAGCAGGGAACAGAGCACTGCTCCTCATGGCCCCCAACTCCTTGGCATAGTTGTTTTGTTTTTTTTTTTCAGTCTCTCTCACTGTTTTCATCTCATACAGGTTCTGCTTATAATGTTAGTCACCTTTGAAGGACGTGGGACCACTCATTATATATACTCCTTGTACTCTAAAGGGCTCTTTAGGCCTTCTGCTGAAATGGCCTGAGGTTTTTATTCTTTGCTTAAAGATTGGTGGAGACATGACTGCACTCGGGCTTTGGGGAGCACTTTCCCATCTCTGCTGTGCTCTTGCCAGCTCTCACACCCACTCAGCCTGCACGCTCATGAGGATCAAGCCTGGATGTGAATGCCTATTAGCTTTATGGGGAAGAGAGATCATCATAATCAAGCCATTTCTGTACAACGTTGGAGCACCAATGGCTGGGAGGGCCTCTAATTGGCATGTTCCCACTCCAGCTGGAAAGAGCACAGAAGGAAGGAGGGAATGCAGAGTAGCCACTTTCCCCTTTCCCTAGAGTGGGAACAGGGAATTATCTGGGGCTTACTTCCTGATTCTAAGTATGCTGAAACGGGAGGAGGACATGCCAGAGCTCTGAAGCAGGCTTCAAAAGGCTGCCCTGTTAAAGCTGTGTGACCTCAGGCAAGTTCCGTTGCCTCTCTGAGTCTCGATTTCTTTGTATGGTCAGTGAAGGTAATACTAATACATATCACATTGAGACGTTTTGGGGCTTTAAGGATGGCAGTGGGTGTAGTCCCAGGGAGAGGTCAACACGAGCACTCCAGCCATCCTACAGAATGATTTTTGAGGCTCCTTTGATCAGAAATATCCCCCTACCTCAGTTGCTAAGATGTGACCACCAAATGCCCTGGTTTGAGGCTACAGGGGACAGCCAGCCTCACTGGGGCCCTGGACTCATCCTGGCCTTGTCTGAGGCTTCTCAAACGTTAACATAGACGCAGGTTACCTGGGGACCATGTTTCAAATGCCGAGTTGGGTTTACAGGCCTGGGGCGGGGTCAGGGGTTCTGAATTTCTCACAATTTCTGGGTGTGATACAGACGCTGCTGTCGCACACATCCCACTTCAGGGAGTAAGGCCCGAGCGGCTTTGCTGCGTATCATAAATCCAGTCTCCCTCAAGAGGTTATCTTGTTCAGAGAGACACAGTCAATAGGGGGATCTGAACATTCAGACAAAAAATTGGAAATGCTGGATAATATTCCTGATAACATCGACCACAACTCACATTTACTGGAGGCTTGTTCTGTACCAGGCACATGCCAAGGGCGTTTTAGTCCCTAGCTGTTTAATCCTAGTGGCACCCTCTTAAGGGAAGGTCTGTTATGAACCTGACTTTGTAGATGAAGAAGCTACACCTCAGGGAGTTCAAGACATTTGCCCAAAGGCACACAGCTAGTGAGAGGAAGTTCGGAGATTAGAACCCCAGGCTGTCTCCAAGCTCTATATGCATACGGCACTGTGAAGGTCTTCCAAAGGCCCAGGACAAGACTTCTCTCCCCGAATCTTCCATTATTATGTGGAGGGGGTACCCAGTAGCCTCAAAAGCTAACCCATAACCTACCAGGAGTTTCCATTCCTGGCTGCATACTAGAATTACATGAGGGGACTTTTAAACATGCCAATGCCCCAAGCCGACCACAGACCAATTAAATTGGAATCTCTGGGGGAGGGATCCCAGAGCTCAGTATTTTAAGCTCCCAAAAGCATTTCCAGTTTGCAGTCGAGGAAGAGCATCCTTGGCTTACAGTCTGAACTCTGACTGCTCAGCGGGAAGGTACAAAGGGCCAAAGGACCCAAGCAAAGAGGCAGCCCAAACGAGAGAGGTGTGGTGTAGGCCAAAAAGGCAGTTGCCAGCCCAGCCTGATGCTATAAGCCGCTCTCCCGGGCTCATCAATATCATCACTGTAGAATCCCAACGTCTCTTTATTATCCAAGCATAATGGAGCCTGACGAGGGTTAAGATGAGAATATATTAATGGAGGGAAAGTGGGAAGAGGATTTCCATGGGTGTATCATTACAGTTACTAAATGTCCAATTTAGTGAAAGGTCCTCCTCCTGCATCTCATCAAGACATAGAGGAAACAAAGGGAGAGGGGAAGTTGTAGGTGACAGCTGCAGCCAAGTCTCCTTGGACTGCACCCAGGCAGAAGTTAGAAAACCAGCCCTCCTCCGTGGGGTGGGGAGCATTCTGTGAAGGAGCCAGAGGGCCTTAGTGGCAAATGTGGGGATGGGACAGAGTCTGTGTGCTCTAACGTGGTCATTCTGCAGATGGGGAGAATCAGCAATCACTCTCCAAGCTCCTAGAATAGCTGCCCCAGACCCCCAGGACATCCTGTCCATCCCACAAAGGCTCCCTGGTGGACCTCTGCTGGCTTTTGCCCGGGTGGCACCTCTCCTCTTCATCTACTCCCAGCAACTTCATTTTTTAAAAAAGGTTTTTATTTATTTGAGAGTAAGAGAGTACATGGGGTGGGGGGAAGGAAGAGACGGAGGAGGAGAGAGAATCTCAAGCAGACTCCACAGCAAGTGTGAAGCCTGACATCGGGCTTGATCTCATGACCCTGAGATCGTGACATGAACTGAAATCAAGAGCTGGACGCTTAACTGACTGAGCCACCCAGAACACTGCATCTTCATTTTTATACCAGGATCTCTTCCCACCCCATCCCCAGGGAATGCAGCTTTTTGGGAGCCATAGATCAAAATGCCCTATCTTCTCATCTTCTCTTGGCTGAGACGCAGGAATGTGACCCTATCTGGACCAGTCAGCCCTCTCCTAGGGATCTGAATCCAAAGCACAGTGAAGGCACAGCAGAAGAAGCTGAAGCTGATACATAATTCCCACCAAGCCCTGTATTGGTTTCTGCTGTTTCCTGGATCCCGTGGGTGCTAAAGCTCCTTTTCTTTCCATATATTTTTTTAAAGATTAATTTATTTTTATTTAAGAGAGATTATGCAAATGAGCGGGGATGGAGCGGACAAAGAGGGAGAAAAGCAGACTTACCACTAAGCACGGAGCCCGACACAGGGTTCAGTGTCATGAGCCTGAGATCATGACCAGAGTGGAAGCCAAGTCAGATGCTCAACCGACTGAGCCACCCAGGCGACCTGTCAAAGCTCTTTTCATTCCTGGAAACTGTGGCTCGCCTATTGCTTGGTTCTATGAGTTCTTCCTATCAATCAGTTTTTGCCCAAGCTAGCCAGGAGCTCGATGATACATGGTCTAGTATTTCATAAGCCAGCGTCTACTAACAAAGCCAGTAGAATATCCAAAAAGGCTTTCCCTTCCATGTCCCAGGGCCTTGAACTCAGAGCAGGTGAGAAGGAGAGGAGATTTTACTGACCAGCTCCCTCCCTGCTAGATTAATCCTCAGTCCCTGCCAAGTCACTGTCCAGCCTTCTAGTGGGAAGTCCTCGGCCTTCCGATCAATCTGCTTTAGTGGGTTCCACCAGCTCTGCTGCTTTCCAGTTGTGTGATTGTAGACAAACCACTTAACTCCTCGGAGCCTCAGTTTGTGTGTGTTATACTGCAGTGTGTTCTAAACGAGACAATGGATATACAGTGCTTTGCCCGTGGTGAGTGTGCGATTAAAGGCAGTTACCATAATTTGTATGGAAATGAAATCTACCTAATCCCAGAGCCACCACTGATTGCCTAGAACCAAAGGTCTTTGATAAGGGAAACACTTCTGGTTCTGTATATAACCAAGAAGACAGGCCCAGAGAACCTCAGGAAATAACCCCAAATCACACAGCAAACAGCTGTGGTGCAGGGCTTAGGTTTCATGGTCCTTGCCAGCCGGCTGGTCTTTGAGCCACACCTCCAATGTTGTCTCATGGGACCAGAGGAAGAGCTGAAACCTCCAAGACAGTCAAGAGTCAACAAACAGAAAACTGTTTTTCGTGGCAGGAGAAAGAAAAGAGGAAATTATTTGGTCCAGTGCTCCAGATACCATCTTGAATGTGTCCATCACGCATCACCTTGCTGGGTAATTGCACACACAAGTTACTGAGTTACAGCTCAAATTAGATGCCGTGCCCTACATCTGGGAAACAAAATAATTCACTCTGCTAAATCTGGCATTGGGATTCTGCATTTATAAATCCAGCCCAGTGTGGGATCCAGGACGAATAAAACTCTATTCCCTGGACAGGTTCAGAGGAGGCATCCATTCTTATTAGCAACCCAATTAGAGCTCCCTACCATCACAAGACTTGTGAAGGGGCGGCGAGGCATGTCAGAGATCTCAAACTCAAATGCCAGTAGAGGCCAGGCAAGTTAGAGCATTGAATGAGGACTTCCAGACAGTACTGTGGCGAACCATAGGGTCCATGCTTTCTCTAGAGGAGGGTGCTACTACTCGGCCAATAAGTATCACTGGTAGGGGGGTGGTCTGGGCCCGGGGCTATCAGATATCAGTCTGAGCTTGGTCCCTTCCCAGCTGTGTGATCTCAGTCTAGTCACCTAACCTCTCTGGGACTCAATTTTCTTGTCCACAAAATGTAGACGGTTGTAATAATGCCCACCTCTCTGTGGGTCAGAACATCAAGTACTTAGCACACAACCAATCTCATAGTAAGAACTCAGTAAGGTCGGCCGCTAAGATGAACTTGATGGGTTTAAACAAGGGATTCTTGGGGCAAACAGCCAGAGCAAGAGGATTCAAGCTATTGTCAACATAGAGAGGCTAACCGCACGGATTGAGAGCAGGCTGATGAAAATGAATCTCTGGTTTTGGCTGGAATACTGGCGACCCCATAGAGACACATCCGCACTTGCTGTCTGACTTATTCAACTCTTGCTTATGGCCTTGATTTATTACAATTTGGGCAACTAATTAATTCTTATTGTATGCCGTGGATTTAGTGAGCAAAAATATCGGGGGATGAAGTAGCAGGATTCTTAGTGACAGGAAAATTTGGGTGTCCCTGTTCTAGGGCTATAATGTAGACCTAGCTGTGACATCATACATGTCTAAATCCTTGACTTCATGATGATAATCAAAAGGACTCACTGGTCATGGATAGAAAATGCTGGTGAACAAACTATTCACTGTGCAAACAGAAAATCACAAGAAGTAAGCATCTACTCTGCTTCTCCTAAAAGAACTGCACCTCACGCTAGTTAAATAGTCAGATGTCACTCTATAGATATATTTCAGATAATAAATGAGCACAGAAAATATCACCCTTTTGCAACCCCTATAGAATTAATATATTTAGGTCCTGAGCATCAGTAACTACTATTTTCACTCTCTCCCTCCCTCCCTCTCTCTCTCTCTCTCTCTCTCTCTCTCTCTCTCTCTCTCACACACACACACACACACACACACACACACACACACAACATACGTAACTGCTATAAAGTAGTCTTACAAAAAGAAATGAACAGGGCGCCTGGGTGGTTCAGTGGGTTAAAGCCTCTGCCTTCGGCTCAGGTCATGATCTCAGGGTCCTGGGATCGAGGCCCGCATCGGGCTCTCCGCTCAGCGGGGAGCCTGCTTCCCTCTCTCTCTCTGCCTGCCTCTCTGCCTATTTCTGATCTCTCTCTCTGTCAAATAAATAAATAAAATCTTAAAAAAAAAAAAAGAAATGAACATAAATCTGATAAAGCCCTAGATCCAACCACCAATGCACAGGCTGCATTGGAGATGAAGGATACTTTAAAGAACCGTGAAAGTACAGCAAAATCAAGATTGGGAGAACCCCATAGGAAAAGAACTGCATTTCTTCAGTAATAAACTGCAAGCATAAAAGAAAAAAAAGTTACAGCAGAGAGATCTATGGATTTAAAATGACTTAAGAGATATATCAGCCAACCACAATATATGGACTTTATTGGGTCCCAGTGGCAGAGTCATGGCCTCCAAAGATGTCCATTTCCCACTCCCTGTGTCCTGTGAATATGTTACTTTATACAGCAAAATAGACTTCGCAGACGTGATTAAGGCTAAAGCCTTCAGAGATGGAGAGAGCATTCTGGCTTACACAGGTGGGTCCAATCAAGCGTCTTTGAAAGGGGTGTCTTTTCAGGCCACAGTCAGAATGAGATGTGACAACAGGACAAAGGTCACAGAAATAGACAAGGGAACAGAGTCACCCCTAGAGCCTCCAGAAAGGAGTACAGCTCTGCCGAGGCCTTGCTTTTAGCTCTGTGAGATCTGTGTCCGACTTCTGACCTCCAGAACTATGAGAGAATTAATTTATACTGTTAAACCACCAACTTTATGGTGATTTGTTATAGCAGCAATTAAAAAAAAACTAATTTAGATCCAAACAAGTCAACTATATATTAAGAATGATAATAACTGGGAAGTTTTTCACATGGCCTGGATATCTGATGATTTTAAGAAGTTATATGAGATAAAGAATTCTTTGATAATACTAAAAAACTACGTGATGTGATCATGATATTTTATGTCTCTGGCTAGACTAATTCCTAGATTTCTTTTATCTTTTTTTTTTTTTTTTGAGAGAGAGAGAGAGAGAGAGAGAGAGAGAGAGACTGACATTGAGAGAGTGTGCACGAGCCGGGAGGAGCCGAGGGAGAAGGAGAGAGAGAATCCCAAGCAGGCTCCACGCTCAGCTCAGAGTCCCAAGTGGGGCTCTATCCCATGACTGTGAGATCATGACCTGAGCTGAAATCAAGAGTCAGATAGCTAACCGACTGAGTCACCCAGGTACCTCTTCTGGCTTTTTGGTGCTATTTTTATACAAGTGACTTTTTGAGTGTCAGGAGAAAGGAGGTGAGGGAGGCAGGGCGGGGATAAAAACTAAGCAAGGATGTGGTCTCAGCTACAAGGTTAGCCTCCATCGGATGGCCTGATTGCACAGAGCACTCTGGAGCATGAATTATGTCATAGAAATGGTCCCACCTAGAGGCAAGAAGCCTGAGTTTTATTCCCCTGGGTCAGTCTTTCATTAGCTGGCAGTCGTTCCCAGGTGACAAAGGGATTCCTACTGGCTGGAGTCAATTCACCAGAGAATGAAGTGGCCATGAGCCATGCAGCTAGCACTCACAGCACCTGGAAGATGAGTCCACCAGCCCAATAAAGTGATATGAGAAGGACAGCAACCCTGATTCATTGCTTGTCCCATTAAGTTCACTCCATGTAGGCATAGCCTCTATAGAACTCTGGTAATCACAGTTTGAAAGAGATTTTAACAAGAGGAAGATTAGTAGGATGAACTAGAGCCCCCACTACTGAAGCTGGTCTTGAGGCCAAGCTAAGACTTTTCTCTCTCCTCTACCCCTTGTTCTAGGTTGTCCTCCTGTTAGCACTTCTGCTGGGACAAGTGGCCAACCTAATGGGAGTGACACAGACCCTCATCCTGAAGAGTCTGAACCCCTGGTTACCCAGCCCTTAGCAGGAAGTGGTTGCTTACTGCCCATTTTCAATTATAGTTAGGCATAAGAGCATCAAGAGATACCCTAAATGATCCATCTGAGCAACAAGAATATGCTTCACTATGTAGCTGTAGCCTTACCTCCCCATGGCGATCAAGGTCAATTACTTCTGCTGGCATGTGATTTTTGTCTTCTGGTCAACCCAAAATGCCCAGGTGGCAGGAATTGTTTATGTTCACTGCGACCCTTACTGTGTCCCCTGATGGAAGCAGAGCCCCTCTGGAAAGTAGGACCTCTAGAATCACAGCACCTGGGAACAAATGCACAAATCCTCCGAGTAGATCACTGGGAGTTACGGAGGGCAAGGCAATTCCTATTTTTACCTCTTGATTCTAGATCCATATAGTCTATCTCTTGACATAACAACATAAAATGGCCATTGATTTACGGAATATTCTGCATCCCAAGGATAGTGTGACAACCTTGCCAGTTGTCACCAGCTATGCCTTCCAGAGCCATCCTACTGCTCTGATACAACCACTGCTGGATCATGTAGAGCATGTAAGACCAGGGGATCCTGTGCCCGCTGCTGCATCATGTCCCCCAGAGTTGTATCCTGGAGTATCACATGATCATACATATCTATGAATCCTTAAATAGTGCTGCTGGCCGAGGTCCTGAGAGCAGGGAAGGCAAACACATACCTAGTATATATGTCAGTTCCAACCACGACGCCCACCATGTAAGGGTCTGATAAAATCACTTTGTTACAAAATGGTGTGGCTTATGTCCTGAAGGGATGATACCATACTGGAGACATCATTCTCTGTTGTGGACAGGTCAGAGAC
This sequence comes from Spilogale gracilis, assembly GCA_004023965.1. Lineage (NCBI taxonomy): Eukaryota > Metazoa > Chordata > Mammalia > Carnivora > Mephitidae > Spilogale > Spilogale gracilis. The sequence continues at coordinate 56,533 of PITA01012867.1, forward strand.
TGAGCAGCAGCAGGAACGAGAGCAGCCTTGGCAAGAGAAATCCAAGCTATTTGGTCCATGTGCAGTCCCAATCTCTCCTACCAGGTCTATCCCACTGTGCCAGCATCAGGCTGGCAGGGATTGAGCGGGCTGACCTCTGAGCCACCCCATCCATATGACTTTTTTAGTGTCTCTCTTGCAAGAGTGAACATTAGCATACAATAGAACAACCCTCATGTCTTGTGTCCACTCTCACATCTATCTACATGCCTTTCTCGTAAAGCTCTTTACCCCATTACCCAAAGTTTCTCCTCCTGGGCCCTTGACCAATCAACCAACTTATTCATCATTTTCTCTGATCCCATGTATATTCTCCACTTGGGCCATTTCTGTCTCCGCACAGAGTGATGGCACGGTGCATGCCTGAAGACTGCCCACTGGGAGCACTTCCTCTCACCGGCCTTTTCGAACCAACCCTGACAATGGCTGTAATGCTGCCAACAGTCCATTTCTGGCTTGCACACACAGACTAGGTGAACCTGTTTGAGGACTGAGCTTACTCCTCTTCCATCAGCTGGAAGCTCTCCACGTGGTCACAGGCAAGAGCTGAGGGACAACAGTAGTGGATAAATGGGAGTCCTGGCCACATGCCCATGCAGCTTGTGTTCCCTGGACCTGTGCCAGCCCAGTCCAATATGTACGGCCTCCACTTCACAATGAACTGATGCTGGGTCCAGCTAACCTTGGGCCCTTGTGGGTCTGACAGTATGCTGTTTGTGATGAGACAGGCAGCTTCTGGCTGCACGGTCATTTGCTATCATGTGGCTGGACACTCCGTTGTCACTAGAGCCCAGTCGCAAGCTAGGCCTTGTTTTCCAAACGGTGTACGTTTCCGTGTTTAGGCGGGGTACAGTTCTAGATTTTCGATGGTGTATTTGTTTCTAAGGGCTGTCGTAACAAAGGACTGCAAACTGGGGACTTCAAACAGGAGAAATGTATTGTCTCACTGTTCTGGAAGCTAGGAACCTCAAATCAAAGTGTCAGTACAGTTGGGTTCCTTCTGGAGGCTCTGAGGGAAAAGCCATGCTTGTGTGTCTCAAGGTTCTGATGGTTGCTAGTTGACCTTGGTATTCCTGGGCGTGGAAGTGCATCCCTCCAGTCTCTGCCCCTGTCTTCACATGGCATTCTCTCCCTGTATGTTTGTGGGCGTGCCTCCAAATATGCCTCATAGGGACACAAGGTGCACCCTAGTTCAATATGACCTCATTTTAACTTGATGACATCTGCAAAGTTCGTATTTCCAAATAAGGTCACGATCACAGGTACCAGCATATTTTTTTGAGGGGCCCAATCAATTCACTCTGATGCCAAGGCCTTACTCCATACTCCAACATCCTTCTCTATTAAAGATGCCTGCAGTTCAACGATATCCACCAGATCATATGGCTCAAACAGCAGGGCTGCTCAAACAGCAGCTTGGACCAACCCCAGAGCCCTTTCTTGTCCTGGGCTCCCCTAAAAAGCCAGCAGCTTTCTATGTAATGCAATAAATGTGCTAGAGAATTATTTTCAATTGCAGAATATCCTGTCTTCAAATACCCAAAGAGGCCGACCAAGCACTGGGTTCCTTTTTCAGTGGGAGGAGGAACAAAGTGCCCTAACTTGCCCTCGACTTATGAGGGAATGCACGGGTCTGTCTCGGATCTAGACCCCTGAAAACTTTACTGTATGACAAGCTCCTGAATTTTAATAGGCTTCCTCTCCCACCTTCTGCAGCAGATGTCTTACCAAGGCATCCAGGGTACTTACCACTTTTTGTTCATCAAATCAGATGAACTAACCCAAGGAGTCATCAATGTAGTAGACCTATGTGGTGTCCTGCAGAATTTCTATGGGTTCTGAGTCCCTTTGAACTATACCGAGGCAGGGAACTTAATGTAGATGTAGGGAAAGGAATTTGTTATCTGTCCCATGGAAGGGGAGACTGCTTCAAATTCTCATTCAGAAATTGAAAAGAAGGCATTCACCAGATCAATAGTTGCATATCTTCACAGCAGAGGCTGGGATCCTCTCCTCCAGCAAAGATCCTGCAGCCAGCCCAGCAATAAGATCGGGGCCACTACTTGATTAAGTTTGAGATTATCCACTGTCATCAGCCATGATGGCTTGGTCTTTGCAGGGGCCAGACTAATTAACTAGAAAAGAACTGATGAGACCAACACTTGTGCTTTCTATAAATCCGTGGGAGTGGTATTTATTGCCATCTTCCCCCTAGATTAGATTGACTTACTCTCTTGGCTGGGAGAGAGCAGTTTCACGTTCCTCTGCCTGGCCTTTCCTACTGCAATCATTCTTATTTCACTGGTCAAAAACCAACATGAATATGACAGTCATGGCAACAATGAAGTACATTCATTCCCATTGTCCTTTTGGAAAGAGGAATGGTAAGCCATCCCAGTGGTCCATCTCCCTTATAAGCCCTAGGAGATGAAGCTGGTAGAGGACTCCACATACTACCTGGCTTTCACATGCCACCACTCTAACCCAGGAGGCACAGCAATGCTGCAGGTCTTTGAATATCAGCATCAACTCATATCCTATATCCAGCAACCCTCAGTGGCCCTGTATTAATGTTCTGTATGAATTAAACACTGCCATAACAAATGACCACAAACTCGATGGCTTGGAATGACATCCTCTTATATCTTACAGTTCTGTAGGTCAGAAGTCTGGGTGTGGTAGGACTCAACAGGCCCTCTACTTAGAGTCTCAAAAGGATAAAGTCAAGTGTTGGCTGAGCATGGACCTTTTTCTCGAAGCTCTGGGAATGAATCTCCTTTCGAATTGATTCATGTTTTGGAGCAGACTCAGTTTCTTATGCTTGTACGACTGAGGTCCTATTTATTTGCTGGATGTCAGTCATCACCCCTGGAGGCCAGTTACATTTTTTCTCATGCTTTCATGTGGTCCCTTTCTAGCAATGGTGAAAGGGGGCCACATGCTTTGAATCTCTCTGACATTTCCTTCTACTTTCTCTCCTGCCTCCAGCTAGAGAAAGCTTTCTGCTCTCCAGGGTTTATGTGATTAGTTTGGACCCACTTGGATAATCCAGGATAATCTCCCTATCTTAAAATCTGGAATCTTAACTACATCTTAAAAGTCCCCCCCCTTTTTTTTTTTTTTTTATTATGATTTTTTTTTTTTTTTATTGTTACTAAATTTTTTTTTCCAGTGTTTCAAGATTCATTCCCCATTCCCCACACCCAGTGCTCCCCGCTTTAGGTGTCCCCAGTACCCACCACCAGGCTCTCCCATCCCTCCACCCCCCTCCCTCCAAGTCCCTCAGTTTGTTTCTGTGTTCAAAGTCTGTTGTTTCGTTTCCCTCCCTAG
>PITA01012868.1:0-59850 GCA_004023965.1 Spilogale gracilis
AGAAACAGGTGTAAGATTACCCACTTCACAAAGGAAGATATCCAAACGGCAAACAGGCATAGGAAAACTCAAAATTGGTCTTTCTTAGGGAAATGCGAATCAAAATCACAATGGCATACTATCACCTTCCTGCCAGAATAGCTAAAATGAAAAAGAAAATACCAAATTTAGGAAGAATGTGAAAATGGCAGTCTCTCAGATATTTCTGTGGTCCATGGAAATTGGTTCAACCACTCTGGAAAATTCTTTGCATTAACTACTAAGGCTAAACATATGACTTAGCAGTTGCATTTCTAGGTATATACCTCAGAAAAGAGTGAATATGTGCATCAAGAGAGCACTCAGAAAAGCTTAATTCATAAGAGCAAAACACTTGAAACAACCGAAGTGTCCATCAACAGGAGAATGGAGAAATGTGAGACACTGAAATTGTCCTGAATTGAGATAAGAGGACTGCACATGTGGTTTCAACATCCACTGGTCATTGGGTGGGTGTTGACCCATTAGAAGGGCTGTGACTGTGGTAAGGAGGCTCCCTTCAGCCAAAGACAAGTCCCTGAGAAAGAGCCTGGAGCTGAGAACTGACAAACGTCTTTCCACCTGAGGAAACAGAGCTTCTGGCCTGAAGGGGGAACCTGGGCAGCAGACCAGACCACAGCTCTCCCTCCTCCCTACCAGGTCAGGGTTTATCCAAGCATGGTTCCTTGACTATAGGCTGTCTCAGAAATCACTGGAAATCTGTCAAGCTTTTTATAGGTGGTTTAGGCATTTGGGAGCAAAAAAACTATGAAATTAGGTTTACCTACATCTATATTTTACATTAGAAATATAAAAATTAATTAGTTCTTTAATAAAAATATGTATTTTTGATAATGGTCACATTTGTCAACCATGTGTTTACACTAAAAGAACTGATTGACTTGATTATCTTGGTTAACATTCCAAGGTCCAGCACATCTTGGCTACTGTATTTTCATGTCAGTGGCATGTAATGTAGTATACTGTTTAATTTATACTCTTTCTCATTATTCTTTTGAGGCATTATATCCCTAAAGGGACAAAAAGGGATGGCTGGTTCCAAAACAGTGCATCGATGCATGAAAGTAGTGACGAAAATAGAACCTGAACACAACAACTCAGAACAATATAATCAACATGAAGAGGAGTAAGAATTCCAGTGCCATGCACTCTGAGACAGGTGAGGACTTTGCAGCCGCTGATAAGGAAACAGGTGAACAGGGAGCATAATAGTGAAAATACAGAGACTGACTTTTATTGACTATTTGCTTCTAGGGTTTCTAGTGTGTGCTCTGTTATGATATTTTGTCAATGTCAGTAGGAAGCCACTGAGGAATGTTTTATCATTTGCAAACACAGTACCCTAACTCATAAGCTCATTAAATTGTCCAGAAACAACTGCAAATGAATGCTTTTTAGTACAAAATTAATGATTTTAGTCACAAAAAAAGCCAAGAAGAAACCAAAACCACAAAGTCATCACTCAAAGTTGCATTCTTTGTAGCAAAATTGGAGCAAGCTACAGGATTGCCAAAAGTCTTACAGAACAGGAGGAAGGTTTATGAAATGATGCTCCAAGAGAATGCAGAATGTCCTATTGGCATAGGTCCTTTCCGAGATGGAACTCTGAGCAAAATAATGGCATTGGATGTAGAGGAATATCCACCACCATATATGTGTATGAGAAAGCAATTTGCATTGGGGATGAATAAAGCCACTGTTGTACAAAGCCTGAGTCAGGACTTGGAAAATGTATAGTATATATAACAGAGGAACTTCTAATCTATTTAGCATTGAAAGTCAATGCCATTAAAAGCAGGAACAATCATTTATTGGTCTGATTTTGGGGTGTTTTTTTTGTGAAGATTTTATTTATTTGAGAGAGAGAGAGCATGTGTGTGCGCACATGTGATTCAATGGAGGGGAAGAGGGAATCCCAAGCAGACTCCGTGCTGAGTGTGGAGCCCAATATGGGGCTCAGTCTCAGAACCCTGAGATCATAACCTGAACTGAAATCACGAGTCAGACGCTTAACCAACTGAGCCATGCAGGTGCCACCTTGGTCTTATTTTTATATTGAAAATATGTGTGTTGGCATCTTTCCTAACAGAGCACCAGTCCTTAGCTTTCCAACTAGAAGTTGTCTCTAAATCCTAATCCGTAAACTTACTGCTTTATTAACAGACAGTGGTTCATGGTCAGTAATGTGCCTCTTGATTCAGTGTTGAAGAAAATAGTGAAAACAACTGAAACAGTTTCTTCCCTGGTGTACATCATCGCACATGCTGGGCAAAGAAATGAGCAATAAGGATAAGACCTTGCTAACTTCCAAGGGCAAAATGCTCCTGACCGTTTCTGAAATGAAGGGAGAAATAAGAAAACATTTCTTTCATGACATGGCAATTGTGGTAAAGATCATATCTGCCATCTCAAGTGGCTCAGCTGAAGAACTTAACTGAACAATGTATGTGGGGTCATAAATAACCTGTACATGTCACATCTGGATTTTAATCAGGATTTATAAGAAGTCTAACTAATGAACTGAGTAAGTCAATTGCTAAGAATTCAACTCGGTCCCAATATTTTGATATTTTATATCACTCGTTAGAGAATGAAATTAATCACGGACCATGAAAAAAATGTAAAACCACATCCAATATCTGAACAAAATATCATTTTAATTTCCAGAACAGCATGCAATCAGTGAGTTCATTAGTAATCTATTTTCTCCTATCTCCCTAATTATACTTTTGAATTTTCTAGTGTTTCATTGTGATCAGTTCTCAGCACCGACAACCATCAAATATTTGGAACCTCTCTAGAGGACTTATAATTGTGAATTTGGCATTTCTAATGTAGTAGAATAAAAGGCATAAATAAGAAGTGGGCATGGAATCTGATCTATGGCTCAAGTTACTTGCCCTCAAGCTCAATAGAGTTATTTTGGTGAAAGTTGAAGACATCGTCTCACTCACTACTATGATCACAGTTATCATTATTTTAAGTAATACAATTCACATATATTTTTTAAAAGTATATGTGTGCCAAAATTGGTGGTCTGTGTTTGTTTTAAATTGGTTTATGGACAGCAAATACTTGAGAGGGTAACTGAAATTATGGCACAAGGACCAGCTCTAGCCAAGAATAAAAGCCAAAACTATGAGTTCCTTCCCTCCCATGTGAGTTCAGCTCTGTAAATCTTTAGGATAGTGCCTGGTACATAGTAAGGGCTAAGAAGAAAATCTGTGTCTACTTCCGCTCATCCCTGACACTATTTATCTGATTTCATTAGAAGTGAACTAGAGAATACTTTGTTCATTGTTCTAAAGAGATACTTTGCATGGAACCAGAAGTATGAAGGAAATTAGAGACTCTGTAGTTGACGAAATATCCAATTTTCATTTTCTTTCTAGTTATACAGAGATTGTCTCTCAGTCCCGATGAAGATACACAGAGCCTGGTACTGACATCTGAGCAGAAGTGTTGTGTATCAAAGACCCTGCCTGCATCAATCTCTCATCTTTTTTGTTTTCTTGTGTTTTCTCTTCTCCTGGTTTTAAAGGCTATGCGTTGAGGTTTTAGTGTACCTATCAGCCTGGGTCCCTGAGTCACAAACAAGAAAAAAACCTTTGTGAAGAAACTGAGACTTCTACAACAACATGGAGGGTATTATGCTAAGTGAAGTAGGTAAGACAGAGAAAGACAAATACAGTTGATCTTTAAACAGCTTGGAGGTGGGGGGCGCTAACCCCACACAATCAAAAATCCACCATATACCTTTGACTCTCCAGAAACTTAAGTACTAATAGCCTTCTATTGACTAGAAGCCTTATCATATATTTTGTATGTTATCTGTACTATATAATGTGTTCTTACAATTAAGTACATAGAGAAAGGAAAATGTTCTTAAGAAACTCATGGGGCACTTGGATGGCTCCATTGGTTAAGCGTGGGACTCTTGATTTCAGCTCAGGTCATGATCTCGGGGTCTTGGATAGAGCCCCTTTTTGGGCTTCAGGCTCTGCAGGGAGTCTGGCTGTCTCCCTCCCCCTGTTCACATTCTAAATAAATAAATAAATAAATAAACAAACAAACAAACAAACAAATAAATAAATCTTTGAAAAAATATACTCATATAGGTGGACCTGTATCATTCAAATCAATGTTGTTCAAGGGTTATCTGCACTGTATGATCTCATTTTATGTGGAGTTTTAAAAAAAATGAACTTATAGATACAGAGAGAAGATGGGTAGCTGCCAGAGATGGGGGCTGGCAAATAGGTAAAGGGGGTCAAGCGATACAGACTCCCAGTGATAAGTAAGTCCTAGGGGGTAATATAAGCATGGTGACCCTATTTCACAATATCTGAAATATTTCAACTTTCAAATACTTGAAAGTTCTAAAGAGTGTAGACCTTTAAAATTCTCATCACAAGAAAAAAATGTGTATGTGTGGTGGTGAACATTAAACTTACTGTGGTAATAGTTTTGCTATGTGTGTGTGTATGTGTGTGTGTTGTACCATTATGTTGTACACCCAAAAATAATACAGTGTTATATATCAGTTACATTTCAACCTTCTTACAAAAGAAAATAGATACATAAACAAACAAACAAACAAATAAATAAATACATAAATAAATAAACAAATGGCTTTTTTTCTTTTAAGAGAAACTGAAATTTGTAGTTTCTAGAGTGTTTCTACTGTTTCTAGAGTGTTACTAGAGCACAATCTTGCCTATTCAAGAATGAATTGATTGATCGATTGAGAGAGACAGACAGAGAGAACATGAGCTGGGAGTTGAGGGGGAAAGGTAGGAACAGAGAGATAATCTCAAGCAGACCCCATCTGAGCATGGAGCCAGACATAGGGCTTGATCCCATGACTCTGAGATCATGACCTGAACTAAGATCAAGAGTTGAACACTTAACTGAGTCAGCCACCCAGACACCCCTATCTTGCCTATTTTGACTTACATATGACCAATGGCTATCACTTAGGGAGAAGATTTACAAGCATACAGGACAAAAAAAAAACAAAACTAATAACAGTCCTCCAACCTCCTCATCATTAAAATCAGACCCTAGGGTGGCGCCTGGGTGGCTCAGTTGGTTGGACGACTGCCTTCGGCTCAGGTCATGATCCTGGAGACCCAGGATCAAGCCCCACATCGGGCTCCCTGCTCGGTGGGAAGCCTGCTTCTCCCTCTCTCACTCCCCTTGCTTGTGTTCCCTCTCTAGCTGTGTTTCTCTCTGTCAAATAAATAAAATCTTTAAAAAAAAATAAAAAATAAAATAAAATCAGACCCTGGGGCTCTAATGTATAAACTTAAAGACAAGCTTTGTTTCTTCTGGGAAAAAAAATTATTGATTTATACTAACTTAAACCTTTATAAACCTACAAGTCTGACAAAAGCCTGTCTTTCCCAAATCATCTCTGTATTAATCTGCCATGAAGTCAGACTTTTCTCCTGATGATGCTTGAAATTCTATTTATTTTTGTTTCCTCACCTCTAACAAAGAGCTAGAAATATTATATGAATATTACCTAAATTAGCCTGACAGAGAGAAAAGAGCTTGACTCTTGGCATCAGATTCCTAAATTCACTCATGTTTACTCAACCACTCTTCCCTTTCAGAATATGCCAGGTTCATAGTTAGACCTGGATTGGAGAACATGAGGTAAAAGGCATGGTCCCTGCTGCTCTCCAGACGTTCACTATCTGAGGCTTCTTACCTCCTATTCTCTAACCCTACTCCTGTGTCCCTTTGAAGACCCCTCCCTATTTGTGTTTCAGGTCTCAGCTCAGGCTTATTTCTGCAAGAACCTTCACGTGATCTAATAAGACAGAGCAGATGACCATCTGATGTGCTTCCTCAGAAGAGCAGTAGGAAGTCCCATTAATTTGCCCACGAAGCCTGGCCACTCGCTCCACTTCCATTACCAGTGCTCTGGTCCACAACTGTCATCTCTGACCTGGCCTTCTACAGTCATCTCCTACCTCTCTCCTACAGCCAGAGAGAGCTTTCCAAAAATCAAATCTGTTCAAATTGCTGTTATTCAATATGCCACAATATACACTCACCGATACAACCTTTCTCTGTGTCCTCACTGCTCTTAGGATAGAGATCCAAAGCCTTCACTTTGCCCCTCTGCATCTGTACTGGTCACTGACTTCTCTTGCCTTAACAAGCCTTGCTCCCTTATGCAAGGGACTCACCACCTTCTACTCCTCTGCCTGGGTTAATCCATACCTTTCAATCACCACTTTCTGGAGAAAGCCTTCCCCAACAGGATCAGTTCCCCTGATAAAAGTTGTTAGAGCCCATGCACCTCTCCTTAGCATGCATCATCATTATGATTTTTACTTTTATAAAAAGATATATAGGGTCGCCTGGGTGGCTCAGTTGGTTAAGCAACTGCCTTCGGCTCAGGTCATGGTCCCGGAGACCCGGGATCGAGTCCCACATCAGGCTCCCTGCTCAGCAGGAAGCCTGCTTCTCCCTCTCTCACTCCCCCTGCTTGTGTTCCCTCTCTGGCTGTGTTTCTCTCTGTCAAATAAATAAAATCTAAAAATATATATATATATATATACATATATATATATATATATAATTTTTTAATGAATAATTTTCCTCCTTGATCCCACACCCCTTCCAGGCTAAGCTCAATGAGGGCAAGAACTATGTCTTTTGTCTATGTTTATATCAGAGCAAGAAGAGATGAAAGAAGGCCAGTCGGGAGAGTATTACCATCCTGCAAATGAGAGGTCATGACAGCTTGGGGGCTGGCAGTTGGGGGAGGTGATGCGTGGATTTATAGATTCTTAGGAGTCAAAAATGACAGTACTTGGTAATGGCTTGGCTGCAAGAAAGCAAGGGAGGGAGACAAAAAGGATGATTCTTAGTACTCAGAGCAATTCAGTGGATGAGATGTCGATCGTTAAGGCAGAAAAGCTTGGAAGAGGTCCAAGGTGGAGATATTTGTTTTTTAGGAAAAGGGCCTAGAAGAGGCTGCTTGAGTCTGTTTGTGAAGGTACTGGAGGATTCTGAGAACCGGGCTTAACATTGTGCGGGCGATGGTTTTTGAGCCCCAGCATGAGGAAGTTAAAAATTCTTTGTGAGGTAACTACCTATTGGTTTTAAACTCCTGATGACTTGCAAAACCACCAAGGGTCTTAGAAAATAATGCAAATCAGCCTCCAGTTTATTATATGGCAGCAGCTACTGCCTTAACTCCATTTGCATGGAAATTGGCAATTAGAAACCTATTAATCTTGCACCAATTTATTTGAATTGCTTGCTGTCAAGGTCTTTTTTGCCAACTCATTCCCCAATTTAAGAGTTGGTACACTCGGGGCACCTGAGTGGCTCAGTCCTAAAGCATCTGCCTTCGGCTCAGGTCATGATCCCAGCGTTCCAGGATGGAGCCCTGCATTGGGCTCCCTGCTCAGCAGGAAGCCTGCTTCTCCCTCTCTCACTCCCCCTGCTTGTGCTCCCTCTCTAGCTGTGTTTCTGTAAACTAGATATATAAAATCTTTTAAAAAAAAAGTAGGTGTAGTAGATAATTAAGAAGTTCCTAACCCTCCCATTCCCTTGACTTTTGGGCAATAATAACGATCACAATCATAATAATAGCAATAAATCTACTTCTGAAAATAAGATATAAGCTAAGATGACCTTATTCATATGAACGCACCGTGAGCCAGCTCTTTTTTTTCCTAATAAACCTTGATTGCTTCTCACTTGATTTTCTCATCAGTTCTCTGACTGCTGCATTTTAGAGACCAAAAAGGAGCCCTGGTATAGGATGTTTTGTTGGTATGAGGAAGAATTTATGAGACATGTGCCCTGTACCCGTACAAATTTGGAAATAAAGCTGCCAGCTTAAAGTGAAGTTCATGAACAATCACCCCTGATGAATGAGATTAGCTGGAAATAAAAAGAGTCCGGGAGATGAGCTGTCAGTGCGCAAATGACAAGGTCTGGGAACGCTGAAAACTCCAACCTTAGTGGCCTGCAAGCTCAGAGCTGGAATGTGGGCTTCCAGAGTTTTCTCTCATTGCTATGACCAAGGACCACCAACGGGGCTGTTTAACAGCAGAAACCGACCATCTCACTGTTCTGGAGGCTAGTAGTCTGAGATCAGATCAGTATTGGCAGATTATTCCAGGCTTCTGGCAGTTTGCCAGAGATCTCTGCTATCCCTTGGCTTGCAAATGCCTTGCCTTCCCAAATTGTTCTCCCTGTGTGTATGTCTGTCCCGGGGTCCAAATGTCCTCCTTTGATAAGGACACAGTCATACTGAACTGAGAGGATAATCTCACCTCCAATCTGCCAAGACCCTATTTCTAAGTCAGGTCACATTCAGGGGTACCAGGAATCGGGACTTTTGTGGTGGTATAATTCAATCCATCACAGGGAGTACAATGTAATAATCCAAAATGTTTTTGATTCTATCCTCAGTGGCCTGTCTCAAGAAGAGCTCTGTGAACACAAGAGGATCCAGCCTAGAACATCTGTGAAAGACCAGCCAGAGAGGAAACATATCAATAGGTCCAGGATGAGTGGTGGGTCCATAGACAACACAGAGGATTTTCTAACATTATTAGTAGAACCATTTTTTTCCCTATGAAATTTTAAACAAAACCCCAATGAACTTAGCAAGTATAAATAGAGCTTTCTAGCAGCAAAGAACTGGAGGGCTAAGTTCCATCCAATGAACCTTCCCTTCACTCATTAGAAGTATCTTGTCCCTAAGAGATATTCCATGAAAATGGTACCAAATTAAAGCAGTAGTAGTCATACTTAAGTTAACAACTGCTTTTGGGAAAAAGAGAGTCATTATATAATGATGAAAGAGTCAATTCAACAGAAAGAAATAAAAATTATTAATGTATACACACCCAACATCAAAATACCTAAATATATAAAGTAAATATTGGCAGGTCTGAAGGGAGATATTCACAGCAGCATAACAGGAGTGGGAAACTTTAATACTCCACTTTCATAATGAAAAGAACATCTAGACAGGAAATCAATAAAGAAAGAGCTATCTTGAACAACACTATAGACCAAATGAACCAAATAGACATATTTAGAACTTCCCACACAATTGTGGCAAGAATACACATTCTTCTCAGACCACAATTCAATGAAATTAAACAACACTGAGAAAAGAGGAAAATGCACAAATACGCGGAAGCCAAAAACACAATCTCAAATAACCATTGACTCACACAAGGAATCCAAAGAGAATTCTCAAAATATTTTGAAACAATAAAAATTAAAATACAGTGTAAGAGGGTAGCCCTTTCTCCACACCCTCTCTCTCTCTTTACTCACTTGTTTTGTTTCTTAAATTCCACATAAGAGTGAAATCACATGGTGTTTGTCTTTCTCTGACTGATTTCATTTAGCATAATATACTCTAGCTCCACCCACATCATTGCCAATGGCGAGATTTCATTTTTTATGGCTGAATAATATTCTATAATATATATAATATTTTGTATATCCCATATATAATTCCATATATATTACTGATGAATACTTGGCTGCTTCTATAAATTGGCTATTGTAAATAATGTTCCTATAAACATAGGAATATATAACATAGGCATACATCCCTTTGAATTAGTGGTTTTGCATTTTTTGTGTAAATACCCAACAGCATGATTACTGCATTATAGGGTAGTTCTATTTTTAGCTTTTTAAGGGACCTCCACTCTGTTTTCCAGAGTGGTTATATCAGCTCACATTCTCACCAACAGTGCATGAGGCCTCCTTTTCCTCTGCATCCTCACCAACATCTGTTGTCTCTTGTGTTTTTAATTTTAGGCAAAATCTCATTGTGGTTTGGATTTTCATCTCCTTGATATTCCTTGAACATGAATGATGTTGAGTATCATTCACATGTCTTTTGGCCATCTGGATGTCTTCTTTGGACAAATCTCTGTGTAGGGGCACCTGGGTGGCTCAGTTGGTTAAGCATCCGATTCTTGATTTTGGGTCAGGTCCTGATTTCAGGGTTGTGAGATTGAGCCCCACATCAGGCTCTGCATTGGGCATGGAGTCAACTTAAGAGTCTCTCTCTCCCTCTCCCTTTGTTCCTCCTCCCTCCCTCCCCTCTACTCTCTCCTTGAAAGAAAGAAAGAAAGAAAGAAAGAAAGAAAGAAAGAAAGAAAGAAAGAAAGAAAGAAAGAAAGAAAGAAAGTCTGTTTGCATCTTCTGCTCACTTTTCAATCAGATTTTTGGAGGTTTTTTTGCTATTAGGTTGTATGAGTACTTTATTTATTTTAGATATTAGACCCTTATCTGATATATGACTTGCAAACATTTACTCCCATTCACCAGGTTGTCTTCTCATTTGGGTTTTTTGTTTGTTTGCTTGCTTGTTGTGCAGAAGCATTTTTTGATGTAGTCCCACTCATTTATTTTTTATGTTGTGGCCTTTGCTTTTAGAGTCAGATCCAAAAATCACTACCAAACAAAGGTCAAGGTGCTTACTACCTGTGTTTTCTTCTAGGAGTTTTATGGTTTCAGGTTGTACATTCAAGACTTTGATCCCTTTTTAGTAAATATTTGTGTGCAGTGTAAGATAGCAGTCTAGTCTCATTCCTCTACATGTGGCTGTCCAGTTTTCCCAACACCATTCATTTACTGTCCTTTCCCCATTGTATATTCTTGTCCCCTTTGTCATAGATAAACTGATTATATGTGTGTAGGTTTACATCTAACCCCATGTCATTTCTACGCAAAATGGAAGAGAGAAGCTGTTACTCAGGCTGTGACTACAAATACCAACCTATCCACACAGATGAGACTCATCCCACTATTATTATTACTGCTATTCCATGGTACTTGGAGGGAAGCATTTTTAATAGCTTTATTAATGCTGCCTAAGTTTTCTCCCCTAATCCAACTGCCCTTCCTGCTTATTAAAAGTATTCAAAAGTATTTATTGTGATCCTGGTATGGTGTAAAGGAAACTTATTACCTTTTTGCAATAAAAATCTTGGGGAAAGTTAGTTTTTCCCTGCAGTTTTAATCAGATAGGAAAAGAAATAGCTGGGTTTTGCAATACAGTTTGTTTGGGAAGCTGACAATGAAGATGGGACCTCAGACACTGGCTCTAATAGGGACTGTGCTCCAGAGATCCCACACATGTGTTGTCTTGTCATCAACTCCCTACTAGGACATGAAAAGAACTGGAGCTCCTCCCCTGGAGGAGCACACATCTAAGAATCCATAAGGTAATAATCCCAGAGGCTGATGAGGGGACCCAGTGTCTGCTTTTCCCTCTAAGCTGATGGCCCTGGATTTGACTCCGTAGGCTTGGTACCAGTCCACAAAGCTGAGCCTCAGTACCATCCTTGAGGCCATTCACTGCGAGTCTACGGAGAGAAACCTGCCTTAAAGAAGCAAACGCAGGACTGACTGATGTCTGGGAGCCAAAACGGTTGTGAAACTTACCTTTTGTTGCCTTATTGCAGATCAGAAAAAAGGGTGGGAGACTGAAGGGCAAATTTAATTGGGCAACCAGGGCTTTGGAGCACATGACTTGTGAACTCTGTACATATACTCTTTATTTTCAGGCTGAGCACTTTTCTAGGAGGAGAAAGAGCCTAAATGTTGTAGTTCTCTGCTCAAAAGCAATGATTCTCTCTAACTTCATATCCGAGCTTAACAACAAACTTTATAGACTCCGTATCTTTCATAAAATACCTAATGTTTAATTTAGCGGAAATTTTTATTTTATTTTATTTATTTATTTGACAGATAGATCACAGGCAGGCAGAGAGGCAGGAAGAGAGAGAGAAGGGGAAGCAGGCTCCCTGCTGAGCAGAGAGCCTGATGAGGGCTTCGATCCCAGGACCCTGAGACCAACAACCCGAGCCGAAGGCAGAGGCTTTAACCCACTGAGCCACCCAGGCACCACAATTTAGTGGAAATTTTTAATAAAAAGCATAAAACTCAAGGCTTGGTATTATTTAATGAAAACCTTTAAAGAAAAATGATACTGACCCAAGATCCTTTGATAATGCAGCAATGAAGCAGTCATGACTTTTTCTCTCCAGGCTAAGGGATAAGGTTAGAGAGTTATTCCTCATTGAGGACTTAAGGATACCGAAGCTCTGCATTATCAGCAAAGCCCAATCATAACTGTGAGATATGAGCACTGTTGTACATAAAGCTATATTGCACATACCCAGCACCAACACACTGATTAATTTAAACCAAATAGAAAAATGTCCAGTAGATTGTTTCATTCCTTGCAAAGAAAGGAACTATTTTGCCAAATTTTTTATATTAGCTAGTGGCACACACAGTGTGCTATGCTTGGCTCCTCAGCGGATTTGCTAATGCCATGATGTCATTAGTTTACCTTCCTATATGCCCTTTGGAATCTTCCTCAATGATAAAGACTTTTCTGACATTCAGCACCTGATGGATGGTTTTCCAGTTCCAAATTCAGGATATAACCCATCTTGCTTTGAATCCCACTGCACATCCAAATGCAATCCAAATGCAAATCCAGTCCAGTGTAAATCCAATTCAGCACCTCTCTTCCACTAAAAATTTAACTCATCCAGATGCTCAGAGTATTTTGGCTAATTAAGTGTTCTGATTCACCGTGGATTAATCAGAGAATTCCTTTTGTTTCAATCTGTGTTGTTAAAAACATTGCTAAACTGTGTTAGTTTACATTCTTGCATAAATACCAAGACTTGTAAGAGCTCTGCCCTGGAAAGAATCCTTCTTTCCCATATACAGAAAGTTCCAATTCAGATTTCACAAAGGGTCATTCCATTTCTGAATGGAATCCCTATGTTTGAGGAGTGCCTGTCCGGTGCTGAAATTTTGAAAGCTGTCACCCAAGACTATCTCCAGTTTTAGATATAAACCTAAAGTTTCTTTATTCAATCTCCCCACCCCTATGCTAAAATTACACTCCGTCACCTTTTTGTTCTTGCCTTTTCTGGATGCATTTTCACTGTGAACCTGCCTGAAACAAGGATAAATCAAGTTAGAAAAATTTAGCCTTTTGAGTTTTTGCCTTTGTATCCTGTCCATAAACCCAGGCTTAGATTGATCAGGCCATGTGTACATGAGGGAGTGGATTTTGCTCAAGTTCATGTGGAGATAGATTATCCCATTTTAATTAGTCTAGCAGGTAAGAGACTTAATTTATTGTCCCAGCTACTTCTTAGTTTTGAGATTCAGGACAATTCAATCTTGATCTGTAAGTTTCCTGATTTACAAAAAGGAAAAGGTTTATAACTATTTTCAAGGTCCTTTCTTGCTCTACTTTTTTATAAGCTCATGAATTTCTTCAGCAACATTCAATCACATGGAAAAATATTGATTGCTGATTAAGACAATTTTCCAGGAATGATTTCAATCATTTCAAACCAGCACCTTATCTGACATACAGAACAGATTGTGATTTTTTTTATTCTTCTCTTCTAATCTTACATCAGTCTGTGGCATTTTGTCAATGAAACTTTTTGGGGAAGCCATTCCACAAATCCTAGTGATCAGAGAAAATTTTCCTATAAAGTTAAAGTTGGATCATTTAATCATTCATGTATGAAACATCCTATAAATTTGACAAAAGCATAATTGCATTTGAAAGGAGCCTATATGGCAGGTTCCACTGAGTGCTGAACTGAGTATCAGAAACCATTTATACCCCTATCTGCCATCAGAATTTGGAAGAATCCATAGACAAATGGAAGCTCTATTTTTAAGTATCTGATAAGCAAAGATT
This sequence comes from Spilogale gracilis, assembly GCA_004023965.1. NCBI lineage: Eukaryota > Metazoa > Chordata > Mammalia > Carnivora > Mephitidae > Spilogale > Spilogale gracilis. Next base: position 13,793 of record PITA01012868.1, read on the forward strand.
ATTAGAAATTATCCTGGAGTAAAGATATGAGGTTGTTGTATTTCAGTTCATCCCACAAGTTTAGAAAAATCATAAATCAGAAGAAAATAGGAAATAACATTATTGTGCACTCTGTGCCCATAATGATTCATTTCCATTATCATTTCATTGTTTGGAAACATAATTTTTAGTTATTTTCATCTCCTATATTCTTGGATCTGAATCTAAGTTGGTGATTTGTCATTAGTTAGTGGTAATCATAAAGACACCAAGGGAATATATTATACATAGTAAAGCAACAAAATGTTAGAAAACCCACATCTCTGCAATCACTGTGATTTTTCTGGTTACTATCTTGGGTCTTTTGTTTTCAATCCCACAATTTAATAATGCTTTTGGGTGTGATTATGCTCCCAATGACACACAATGATTTTTTGGCCAGAATTCAACATCATACTTTTCTGAAGGTTATTAACATTTTTTTCACAGAAGATTCCTGAAAATAAAAGCTCACTCCAATCACACACACACACACACACACACACACACACACACACACACACACACACTTAATATAGCACACACTCTTATAGCCACCCTTTTACATCTGAGTAAATATGACTTTTACCCCAATGAAAATATTGGACCCCTGGACCTTGATTTTAAATCACTCTACCAAAGAGAATAAACAAGGATGGAAAAAGCACTAAATGTCTCTCAGCTGACTTTCATTTATATTCCGCTTTCTTCTTTATAACACTATACAGCCTCTCATTGTATTTTGCAAGTCCCTTAATATATTTTGGAAAGAAGTTCAGATCTTCTTTTTCCATTAATAGATATTTCTTCATTTAGATATCTGTCTGTTTCTTCTTTACCCTCAAACATGATCTTTTGTATAAAAGTGGGTCACAGAAAATTGTTAATGTCAAGCCATTCAAGATCTATTAATCTACCTTTTGGGGCTTAAGAAGCAATAGCTGACATTACCAAAAGCAATTTCAGGTGAGCTCCACTAGCACTCCTAGTATTCTTCCCTAAGGAAATGTCTTCAGCTGAAGAAAATGGGTAATTTTAAATATTGCACTTGGTTTCAGTGGCTTAAAAATCCCAAAGCTTTAGGCTCCAAAGATTAAACAGAAATCAAGCTGCATTACATTACATATTATCTGATTAACAATTTTGCAAACTACTTTTTAAAAATTCTACAGTCCCTGGGCCAGGTGAGGAAACACAATGAGCACTGAATTTGGGGGTCAGAAAATCTAGGTGTGATACTCGATCTGCCACTAATAAAGATGTGGCACATTGCACGCTCTCTACTAGTGGCATTTTTTTCTCTGCAAACTGTGGATTTAAACTAGAAGACTTTGAGGTCCCATATGACTCTGTGACATTTCTACAACTCTCCCCAATTCGTACAGCCTGTATACATTTGTTGACTCTGAGTTCACGCCAGGTTGTCAGAGAGAGGAGACTTGGGATGGGTTAAGGCTGCGAGCTGTGGACAAGGCAGCCAAGAGAGAGCCAGAGATGGTCTCTAGAGGCAGAGTCACAGTGAGACTCCATAATACAGCCCTTGGGAAACATTAATCCAGAAGGACTGGGCAGGGCAACAAAGATAATATGATCAGGAGGGCCAGTAACCGGGAGCCTTAACCCAGAGTGAATACATGCAGAATGGAGTTGAATGTGGCACTCAGGATAATTCTGGGGGCACCTGGGTGACTCGGTCGTTTGCACAGCTGACTCTTGATTTAGGCTCAGCTCATGATCTCAGGGTCCCGAGATGAAGCCCCGCAGCAGGCTCTGTGCTCAGCATGCCATCTGCTTGAGATTCCCTCTCTCCTCTCCCTCTGCCCCTCCTCTACCCCCACTCATGCACGCACACTCTCTTTCTAAAATAAGGCATACATAAATTTAAAAAAATATTTCTGAAGACACTAGAATGTAAAATCACAGGAAAATTTTTATAGAAAACTATAAAGAGGGCCAAGTCCAGAAAAAAAAAGCAGCAAGGAGAGATAAAATCAGGGCATGAGGACAGACTGGCCCCAAACTTAGAGAACACCTTGAAGGTGGGTCAGAAAAAAATTTTAACAGCCTTGAGCTCTTTTGAAGGAGATGAATAATATCAGCAATCTTGCTTTTAGCCATCATGGTTAGTGCCCAAATCATATTACCTTCCAAAGAAAAGTATAAGAGAAACATTTGCTTCGGTCTTATTTCCTATTAATGCTAGATCTTCACCTTCCCACACATATCCCCAGAGGACATAGCCAGACTGGTGACATAGAGTTGAGAGATTAACAGATTAACAGAAAACCTAAATTAGCAAAATGGAATTTTCTTATCAGTAGTTTACCCCTTAACATCTAAGATCTCAGTAGATGAGTCAAACCTTCTCACGGCTGAACCCTTTCTCTGTTCTCTCAGACTCCCCCCTTAGACCCTGGCTCCACACTCATTGGCTGTCGTCATTACCAGGGCTGTTTCACGTGAATTCACCCCTACAGAAGGTTTCCTAAGGACAGAGATCTTTCTATCTGATCAAGTGAGTCCTTATGCCTTCTGGAATTGGGGACATCATCAGCTCCTTAATACACACTTGTTGAGTAAATTGATGAAAGTATCAATTAATCAGTTCAGCTCATTTTATAGATCAACCACTCCAATTTGAAAATATTCCTTTTCTTTGACCTATAATAAATGATGACATAAATCTCTCCAAAAACAGGCCTTGTCCTGAAGTTGCTTTGCCTAGATTAAGTACAAGTCCAGGACAAGGGCATTTGCTTACTGAAAGTCCTTTGGGGAAACACCTCAGGGGGCTCAGTTCGTTAAGTGTCCAACTCCTGGTTTCTGCTCAAGTCATGATCTCAGGGTCAAACGAGCCCCACATCGGGCTCTGCCCTGTGTGTGGAGTTGGCTTGAGATTCTCTCCCCCTCTTTCCCTCGCACTCATGCTCTCTCCCTCTCATAAATAAATGCATAAATACATAAATAAAATCTTTTTTAAAAAATCTCTTTAGGGTTAGAAACATACATCCATTTGGGGCATCTTTCAGCATAAACCAGATGCTTTCTTTGCTAGACAATGTTTTCTTTTTTGTCTTGCCCTTCATAAGCACTCTGCTTCTCAAATCTCTTTCTGTTCACAGCCCTTTGTAGTTTTAGAATGCAGATTTATAAAGGTGGAAAGGATACAGAAACAAACGTCTAGAAAGATTAGGATTCAGCAGGTCTGCCCTGGATTTTAACTGCTCAGATAGAAATAGGCCCTTCAGGTTATACTCTACTTGGGAAATTCAGCTCATTAGTGCCCCTTAAAGCCAAAGAGACCCTAAAGGAAATGACATAAAACAGGGCTGGCAAAAGGAGTTATAGAGGAAATAACCCCTTTATTTTCTCTGAGTGATGTCCCTTGGAGACAGACTTGGGTTTTTTCTAAGGCAATTTAGAAAGGTTCCAATAAAAAAGTTCTTAAATTATTTGATGGTTTAGTAGTGCACAGTCTCAAATTCTCAGCCATCCCAGAAAACCCCCCATTCAGAACAACCTAATCCCCAAGGGTTACAGACAGTGAGCACTCCACCTAATTCTATTGGTTCCTCCTCTTCCTTTCACAAGCCACACCAAGGGAAGAATTGCAGAAGGGAAAAAACATAGCCTTCATTACAGAGAAATTATGTAGCCCGAGTGAGTTAGAAGCAGAATTCCCAGGGCTTAGTGCAGTGCTCACTGGGGTAAAGGAGCCTGCAGGTAGGATCCCAGCAGGGATGTGGGGGGAGGAGGAGGTGCACAGAGCAGGGAAACCATCAATGCCAAGGACTATGCAGTGGTCATTCCTCAGTTTTTCCCCAAAAGGACATGTCCTGTTGGATATAACATCTTCCCTAACCCTAATTGGGGAATCCAAAGTTATCAAGGTCCCATGTGAGAGCAGAGGTCTGTAGAGGGCATGTGACGAGTGGAGTCCTGGCTCTGGGCCATCCACAGTGGTCATTTCCCCAGTTCCCAAATGCACAGCAATGTGAAGGATGGACACACTTTGCATACAGCAGAAATCTCACATGAGCTCCTTGATCTGTGAAGTCAGAGCCATCATTTGGGAAAGCCAAGAAGGGAAACGCAAACCAAAACTACAGCGAGATACCACCTTACACCAGTCAGAATGGCTAAAATTAACAAGTCAAGAAGCAACAGATGTTGGCGAGGATGCGGGGAAAGGGGAACCCTCCTACACTGTTGGTGGGAATGCAAGCTGTGCATCCACTCTGGAAAACAGTATGGAGATTCCACAAAAAGTTGAAAATAGAGCTACCCTATGACCCAGCGATCACAGTGCTGGGTATTTACTCTAAGGAAACAAATGCAGTGATCTGAAGGGGCACATGCACCCGAATGTTGATAGCAGCAATGTCCACAATAGCCAAACTATGGAACAAGCCCAGATGTCCATCAACAGATGAATGGATAAAGAAGATGTGGTGTATATATACAATGGAATACTATGCAGCCATCAGAAAAAAATGAAATCCTGCCATTTGCAACAACATGGATGGAACTCAAGGGTATTATGCTGAGCGAAATAAGTCAATCAGAGAAAGACAATTACCATATGATCTCTCTGATATAAGGAATTTGAGAGGCAGGGCGAGGGTTCATGGGGAGTAGGGAGGGAAAAATGAAACAAGATGGGACCGGGGAGGGAGAAAAACCGTAAGAGACTCTTAATCTCAGGAAGCAAACTGAGGGTTGCTGGGGGTGGCGGGGAGGGATAGGGTGTCTGGGTTATGGCAAAAAATAAAAACTAATTAAAAAAAAAAAGGAAAAGCCAAGAAGTCCTTGAAACTGGTCCTACCGCTCTCCCACCAAGACTGTAAGTGAAAAGCAACACTATCTGTTGCATGGAATGGCAGAGATTAGTGCACTCTCAAGGACTTCAAGCTTGCACTAATGGGGAAACTTATCGTACACCCACTTAATTCTAAGTCTGGCCACTGAACTAAAGAGAGTCTGGCCACTGAACTAAAGAGATGGGTCATAGTGCTTGATGGTAGACTACCACAAACCAAATCAAGAAGTGTCCTAATTGCAGTTGCTGGGCAATTTTATCCTTTCGAGAGCAGATTAACATGGCACTTACACAATGTGGCTGTGGATCTGATCATTTCATTCTTGTCAATAACCCATCAGGGAAGAGGGCCAGAAATAGTTCACATTCAATTGGGATGGATAACAACATAAATTTAATCTTGTCCCAGGACTTTTAATACTCCTGTTCTCTTTATAAGACTCTCTGATGAGAACTTTATTGTTTAGGCATTCCACAGAGTATCACATTGGCCCACAATGTTGATAACATCATGTTAATTGGACAGACAGGCAGGAAGTGGCAGGTCCCCTGGATGTCCTGATGAGACACATGCAGTCCAGAGAGTAGTAGGAAAACCCTACAAAGATTCAGAGACCTACCTCATTGGTGAAGTTTTGGGAATCCATTGGTCTAGAACATGCCAGGATCTCTCTTTTCCAAGTTAAAGTATAAGTATCACATCTTGCAACTTCTATTCTCTAGGAAACACTGCTCTGAGTAGACCTCTTCAGATTACAAGGTAGCATGCTCAACTCACTGATCAGTATACTCAGAAATCTAATAGTTTTAAATGGAACTCAAAGCAAAAGAAAGCTCTGCAGTGGGCCCTCAGGTCCCATGGTGCTAGTGTAATAGATAGACACTGACTTGGGTATCTGGCAAGCTCCAACAGGGAGTTTCAGTGCAAGCTCCTAGGATTCTTGAGTGAGACCATTTGAAAACATCTCCTGGTAGAGTACTAGATCCTCCTAGACACTGAGTTCTAACCATAGATCAAGAGACCACGTGATTGGAGCTCCCCTCCACGAGGCCGGAGCTATCAGACCAACCCAGTCATAACTCATCTGAGTACAGTAACAATCCATTGTACAGTGGAAGAGGTATACCATGGACTGGGCACAAGCAGGGCCATCAAGGCAAACTAAGCCACATAAGCCAAGGGCCAGGCTCCAGCATTACCCACCCTGTTGCATCCATGCCTCCCCCTCAACTGCAATTCCCTACAACCAGTTGTCAGAGGCTGGTTTACAGAAGGCTCAGCTGGATATGCTGGTATGAGCTGAAACCAAGATTGCTGTTGGACTAAGATTTCATTCAAGTGTGAGCCTGAAACATAGGGGTGAGAGCAAGCTCTCCCAGCAGGCAGGGCTTCAGGACAGGCATCTAGTCATCCATTTCATTGAGAGAAAGAAGGGATATGCACACATTCCTGCCTTTGGCATAAGAGCTAAGCTAGTTTGTTGTGGGGTTGTAGTGAGCAAAGCTGCAACAAGAGAGACGAGAGGATCTGGAGAAGAGGCCTATGGAGGAAGCACGTGGGAGAGGGCATGAAGTGAGCAATTCTCTGTGATCCACACCAATGCTCACCAGGCACTGTCCACTGCAGGGGGGCTGCTAAACAACCAGCTGGACAACAGGACTCATCCAGTAAACGTTAGCAAGCCTCAGTCTTTGGCAATCCCAGTGCTTGCAACATGGGCCAGTGCAGAGTACAGCCACAGTGTGACAGATGGAGGCCAGGCACGGACCCCAAACCAAAAGCTTCCTCTCATCAGAGTCAATTTAGCCACTGTCACTGCTGCATAGCCAACCTACGGGGGCACCAGTCAACATTAATAGGAATTACCAGAATGGGATCGCATTTAATATCACCCTGGGCCAAGAGACCTTCTTGTCAGCAAAGAGCGTGCAAATGATCATTGTCTATGGCACTCAGTGGTCCTACTCCATACTCCCTGTATGGCACCACACAGCAGCTGACAGCCTGGAAGATGATGAAACAGACATTTGAAGGTGTAGCTGAGGCACGAGCCTGAGGATGACATCTTGCAACGTTGGTGCATTGTCCTTCGGAATGCAGGACATACCTTGAGCCAGTGGTCCTTATGTGGATCTGTGTTCTGCGTATGTAGAATATGAGAGTCCAGCCACAAAGGTGGAAATAGAAATGGCTCCATTTATCATCACTGCTAGTGTCCCATTGGAGACAAACAGGTTCTGAAGGTCTAGGGTACCTTGTTCCCAGAAGAGGAACACCTCTACCCAGGGACACTGTAAGGTTCCTCTCTTCCTAAAGTCATGGCTGCTGTCTGGTGATGTTACGTTATGCTGGTTGACCAGCAAGCCAAGAAATTTTATCAGCAAGCGTAATCAGCCAGTGGTAGAGTTGTTGCTACATAATGGGGGCAGAGAGGAATATATTTAAAACACAAGTATTCACTAGGAAATCTCTGGTGTTTTCATGCCCAGTTTTAACTGTGAAGAGATAATTAAAGCAATCATGTCTTGACCAGCATGGTAACCAAGGACTCCAATCCTCAGGGATGAAAATCTGAACCAGGTAACCAGGCAAGCTGCCTAGACCAGCACAAATGTTAGTCATGGTGAGGGGACTGTGTCTTCAAGCAGCCCTTCCCTTCCTGCTCTGTTTCCATGACTCCCACCTTTAGCCGTCTTTGGAGGACCCTCATCACTCTACTCACACTTGTAGAGAACTGGGGACTTTCTCCCCCCAGCCCCACACCTTGTGGTTTACAGGACGGTTACTTGGGGCTACAGGTGATCTCTGGAATTAACAGGGAGACCCTGGGACAGGAGCTTACCTCCACACATCGAAACCACCAGAACTAATGCCCCTTTCACACTGGTTATCCACCCAAATATGTTAACAGTCCAAGAAAGGGAAGTGCAAGTTATATTCTTTGAAAACTATATACCTAAAAAGCAGAAGCTTTCAGCACAGAAAAGTTATATGTCAAATGCGACTCCAATTTCTGCCAAAAGGGATAAATAGCCCCCAAAATATCCCTTCTTTGGAGACTTTTTCAGAGACAATGAAGTCAACACAACTATACAGAAATAGGGTTCTTGTTCAACTGCTTTAACAAACATGGGTAGCCTTTGTGTCCGATGGACCTGGTGGCTCTTTGTCACAATGGCCAACTTCTGGCAAAGGCTATGTGTTCTGAGATTTCCTCCTTGGTGCCGAGAGCCCATGCACTGTCTGTAAACGTGGGTCTCATTCTGTAGAAGGCCCAGCAGTTATCTACAACTGGTCACATCCAAACAATTCCATTTCCTTATCTCTAAATTAAACCACTATGGCTATTTTCTATATTGGAGGTAGGAAGGGAAAAGATGACTGATCTTTATTTAAAGACATATATACCATGTGCTACCAGAAGGACCTGGAGCCAGCTAACAGTTTTGACATGTAGCTCGAAGGCACAACAGAACTTTGAACCATAGAGCAAAAAGGAGCCCACAGAAAGGGAAAGAGCTCAGTCTAGCATAAGTCACAGGTGAACAAACTTCTACCCTTGGGAAATTATTGTGGACCTCACCTTTCTAGCCACTGAAGGTAAAAAGAGAAACAATGTCGTGGTTACCTGGCTTTGCTTTCATAAATTTATCTTCAGAAATGCAATTACTCTTAAAACAACTGAATGGAAACAACCTCTGTTAACAAGTTACCAGGATGCAGAGGGCCCAAGATTTTTAGAATCATTTCTTCAGAGCTAAGGCGGGGAATATAGTGGTTATAGCTACCCTCTGTTTATTGATCTGGAAGAGCCTGGTCACCCAGGGACAGAGGAAGAAAAACCAGCACTCCTGAATGTGTGGCCACTGGGTCACAGGGAACACATATCCCCAGGCATCAAAGGAACCCAAGGACTTTGGCCCAGTTCCCCAAAGACCAAGAAAGGAAGAGAGACAGTGACAGAGTTATGATAGAGAAGAAAACACCAAAACACAAGCTTAGCCTTCCTACATTTTTTCAACTCTGCTAACAAAGTTTCTGACAACCAAGTGTGTCTTTAAAATTCACCTCATTCATTGATTTATCACCAAAAGCAATAAACGCTTCTTGGAATAGCTGCCACAGTGACTTTCCCTTCTGTAGTATCAGTGCCTTCTCAGGTGTGGGACTCCCAACAGCTCCTTCTGTGTTCCCCAGTGAAGCAGACAGGGCTGGTCGATCACCCGAGAAGCCTGGAATGGCACATTGTTATGGTGAAAGCTGATAGCAGTGCTGTTCTGGGAAGGAGACCTCTGAGCTCTCACTCCTAGATACTTCAGAGCTCCCATGGGATTGCTTCTTCCCGGGATCCAGATGAATCCTCTTTTTCTTGGATTCTATGGGCTCTATTATTGTCTTCCAAAATTTTCTCTCCTTTTTTTCCCTTCAGTTGCCCAGAATTGATTTCTATTTCTTAACTTATGACACAAATGAATTCTTGCATGAGTCTTGCAAATGACACTAAGAGACATAGGGGGGAATTAGTCAATAGTTATTATGAGTAAGAAATAAATCATACAGGCGCCTGGGTGGCTCAGTGGGTTAAAGCCTCTGCTTTTGGCTCGGGTCATGATCTCAGGGTCCTGGGATCGAGTCCCACATCGGGCTCTCTGCTCAGCGGGGAGCCTGCTTCCTTTTCTCTCTCTGCCTGCCTCTCTGCCTACTTGTGATCTCTCTCTCTGTCAAATAAATAAATAAAATCTTAAAAAAAAAAACGAGAAGTTTCTACCTTAAAAAAAAAAAAGGAAAGAAAGAAATCATACATGGCAAAATTAGAAAGGACAGGACAAAAATGGTGGGCAGGTGGTATATGGAATCAGCCAGTGTCATGGCTCCCAATGGAAGGAAACAGGTACTGTCACGAGTTGAGTTATCTAGAAGCAAATGCTGAGAAAGATGTTTACAAGAAATGGACACCTGTGAATGGAAGGAACAGGAACTAGGACTATACAGACAGTGAAGTCAAATCGTGAGGCCCATCCAGAAAACCCTCTCAGCCAGGAGCCCTGAAGCACCGTTGCTGAGGCAGACCCTGAAATGGGTGTACAATTGGAGGCTGCCGCAGGTGGGTGGCAAGTCTTCCCTTGAAGGGACACATAGGCAGTACCTCTCTGTGTGATGAGCATCCACCCTTAGTGTCATTTGGATTCACTTCTCTATATATATTCAGGGAGCATCTCCTCCAAGTTTCCAGTGGGCTTCCCTGGAAACTTCTTTCCTCAGGAGAAGGGGGCAGCTTGTTAGGGGGGAGAATTGATCCCCCTTCACTGTAGGTGACCTCAGGGTGGCAATGGTACTCCTCATCTCCCTCCTCCACTATTCATTCTCGATTATCCTCATCTTTCATTCCCCTCCCTGCTAGTCTCATTGGCTTACTTGGGCCATGAACCAGACTATCACCTCTGAAACATGTCCTTCTCAGGCTGAGGTCGCTATATCTGTCCACTTACAATCACCGTTGTCAAAGTCTCAAGAAACATCCAAGTGGATCCTCTTGGTTCCCTGCATATCCTTCCCTATCCCAAAGCATAACAGCAGCGCTGCTCCTTCCAGAAGCTTCCAGAAGCCAATGACCCATGCTGAGACAATGACACCACTTCTTGTCTGTCCTCGACAAGAGTAGCCTAAACTGCCCAGGCTATACCCATACCTCCAAATTCACTGGGAAGCTTGTTGTGGCTCTTGGCAATTCTACATCCTCCCTGGAGACCAGCATCTCCCATCCTTAGGGTCCAGAGTTACAGAGATGGACAACAGAGTTGTTCCATGGCTTTCTGGGAGTCATGTAGATGTCATCCCAAACAGCGGCCGAAATCCCAGTACTGAGACGAGAAGCAGCAGCACCCTGGCTGGGGCCCCTTGTAGGAACCAGGCGCTGTGCCTGAGTTATTCCACTGGATGCTCACAACACCCAATGACATGAGCCCCGTCATTATCTCCACGCTGCTTGTGAGGGCAGCGAGGCTTACAAATGGGAAATTACTTGCTCAGGGTTGCACAGCTAATACAAGTGGGCCTGGGATACCTTTGCTCTTGCAATTTTGTGACATCACCTAAAATAATTAAAATGTAGCTACAAGCCAGAATAAATGAGCAAATGCATGTTGATGTAAGAAATAACTTTACAGTGCTTCTTACGTGCTTGCTGTTTGATAAGCAAAGAACCCGTTTGGCTTTATCCTTTCCATTATCAGTTAATTATTCTTCCTGCTTTCATGTCTCAGAATGGCCCTGTATCTCTTCTTGTTATCGTAATTCAATTAGAACTATGCCCCAGTTTCTATCCTGCAGTAAATCCTAGAGTGATGACTGTTGAGTGTAAGCGTAAGAGGATGACAAGACAGTCTCTTATTCTAAAAATACAGTGAAGCTGAAGAAATAGGCTGTACATTAATTTTTTTTTCCTAAAGAAACTCAAAATGGCCTCTCTCTCAGCTCATTAATTCTAGAAGCATCCCTGTGAAGATGGCTGCCAAAGGCAGCTTCTTATGTTTCGAATGAAGGGCAGGTAGTAAGTGGATGGAAAGAAAAGGACTCAAAACTCCAGAAAGAGCCACCTTATTAGAAACTAAGTGTCTGCGGGTGAAGGAGCTAAAATCAGATCTAATTCAAAGCCATAGTCAGAAGACAATTTCTCTCTTTGGGGAGCAGCTAGAAAAGGGCACCAGTAAAGTATTTTTAGTGATAACCTGTTTTTAATCTAGGAAGGAGAATTTGTGGATAATGAGTATACATTGCATCATTATTCCTATGTTCCTGTATTCTTTAAAACTTTTTAACACAAAAAAACTTTTTAGAGAAATCTGAAAAGGAGGGAAAGGTAAAGAAGATAAGATTTGGTTTTCCACACACAGATATCTTTTCTTCCTAAAAGGAAAAAATACCTTTCAGAATCAATTTATGAAAATAACTACTTCAGCTTTTTCTGTCTCCTACTTTACACTTCCAAATTTAAAAACAAACATGAAATGGGTGCCTAGGTGGCTCAGTGGTTAAGAGGCTGCCTTGGGCTGGGGTCATGATCTCAAGGTCCTAGGATTGAGCCCCACATCCAGCTCCCTGGTCAGCAGGGAGTTAGCTTATCCTTCTGCAGCCTCCTCTAGCTCAAGCTCTCTGTCTCTCAAATAAATAAAATCTTCTTTTAAAAAAAATTGTTTCAGCTTTAATTTCCAATATGGTAAGAATCGGTAGCTAGAATCCATATCAACAAAAACTCTTCAAGGTCTGCAATTCTTTCTGAAGGTGTAATGAGACCCTGTTAGGAGAAAAATTGAGAATCATGGGGTACCTGGGTTGCTAAGTCATTAAGCGTCTGCCTTCCGCTGGGGTCATGATCCTGGAGTCCTGTGATAGAGCCCAGCATTGGGCTCCCTGCTCGGTGGGAACTCTGCTTCTCCCTCTCTCACTCCCCCTGCTTGTGTTCCCTCTCCAGCTGTGTTTCTGTCAAATAAATAAATAAAATCTTTAAAAATTTGAGAATCACTTCCTTCGCCCTAAAAATCCAGAAACTCCAAGTTTTTCTACAAAGACTGGCTTGCCTCTAGGCAGGCCTCTCTAGCAAGATGTAAAATGACATCATGCTGACCCCTCGATTCCTCAGACTGCTCTGGACACACATCAGACTGAGGGCTTAAAGGAGAAAACACCTGCAACCTTCCCCACAGGTGAGTGGCAGTGACTCAATCCAACAGTCCTCTCCATAAATTCTCTCCCCTCCATGCTCTCATGCCCACGAAGAGGTGAGGGGCAACCTCAGGGTCCTGCAAATTCAGAACACTAAAATCTCCCCCTTTTGAACCCTTATGATATGTTGTTTATGTTTCTCTTGAGGTTTTGAAAGGTGCTTATGGTTGTTGGCAGCTGGGTACACACCTGGACCAACTAAATAGTAAGCTACTTGAGGGCGTCATTTATTTGTCTTTAATCCTCAATACCTACAAAAGCAATACCCGTCATGGGTCGGTGGGATTCACAGAAGCCAACTCTACCTCCTGAGAGATCGTCAGAGGAGAGATCGCTCTTTGATGGAATTCTTGCCCATCTTTCTAGCCTCTCCTAGATCCCTTCCATACTACTGGTGAGAAAACCCACAACAGGGACTGCCTGGATGTAAGCCCACTCTTCATGGGCTGCCTGAGGCTATTGAGCAAGGCTTGGTGGAGTTGGGAACGCCCAGAGCCTGTTCCCGGAGAGGTGGCCGCAAGCTCAAGGCCCACTATTGACTTCAGCCATGCATGCCCTCCTTGCAAGCACCCCCAAAACAGAGACACCATTTTCTCCCACTTTGCACACAGATGTGGGCAATTCATAGAATCATGAACATCTGAGCAAAGAGGAACTTCGGATGAATTCTGGTCCAACCACTCATCGACAAACGAATCATAGTCATGCATGTTGCTCGGGTCCGCTGGGCTGACCAATAGCAGGACTCTCATCAGGTCCGACCCTGTCGACTCCGCTGATTCAGAGTGTATCTGATTGAACTAGAGTAGCCGAGCATGACAGAAACAGGGATCAGTGGGAATAGGAAAAGACACTTTGAAGGAAGATTTGTGGAAGGAGGGACAGGAACGGGAAGAAAGGAGGGAAGTAAGAAATACAAGCATGACGCAAAACACTAAAACAATGATTACTGCTTTAAAAGGAACAAAACAAAGCCAAACAAAAACAAACCCCGCCCCCCATTACTTTTCCTTTTTTCTTCCCCTCAAATGCTGTGGATTTCATTCTCTATTTCTGCACTTCAAATTACCACAAGCAGCAGCTTAGAATAATTCTCATTGATTCTCTGTTCCATAGGTCAGAAGTCCCAGCAGGTCCCAGCCAGCCTCTCAGCTCAGATGTCACAGGGCCATAACCTTGTGTCACTCTGGATTGCGTTCTTAATTGGAACTAGGGGTCCTTTTCCAGGCTCACTCAGATTGTTGGTAGAATTCAGTTCAACATGTGGTGGAACTCATAGCAGCTTGTCTCTTCAAGGTATGTCAGAAAAATCTCTATACTGCTTTGACTCTCTGGCTTCAGGAAATGCCCAGTACCGCCCTGTTTAAGGAGTCACCTGATTAGGTCAGGCCCACCCAGAATAATCTTTGAAATTAATCCCACCAACTGGCCAGTAACCTAATCATGTGGCTAACATGCCATCATATTCACTAGATCCACCTACACTCCAGGAGAGAGGGGTATACAGGCTGTATACACCAGGAGGCAGGAGCTTGAGAGGCCCCAGGAAAAGTTTGCCTTCTGTAGACCACCCTCTGGCCCAAGTAATTCTGTCTACCAAGTACAAAATACTATTCACCTTCTCCCACGGTTTCCAAGACTCTCATCCCACTATAGCACCTGTTCAAAGCCTAAAACCTTTTTCCGCTCACTGATTTTCAAAAAATGAAAGTGATAGTTTTAACCACCTGTAAGTCAAACAAAAATAGATTTATTATTTAAAAAAAAGAAAGATTTTATTTATTTATTCCAGAGAAAGGGAGAGCAGGGTGAGGAGCAAAAGGAGAGGAACGAACAGACTTCACACTGAGCACAGAGCCCAACTCAGAGCTCGACCTCAGGACCCTGAGATCATGACCCGAGCCGAAACCAAGAGTCGAATGCTTAACAGACTGCAACACCCAGGTGCTCAATTTGTTACTTTTAATAAGAAGATATTTGTTACACAAGAATAGCACACCTGTCTTCAAAGACTGCTTCTGATTAATACACCAGAAGTGCCTTATTAATTCTTCACAGTCATCAGAGACGGGTTCCCCAGAGTCCCAGAACAATAGGGAATGTGCAGGCTGCTCTCTGAGCGACATGCACATCCAGTCTCTGGCCGCTCCACGCCACCAGCTGCTCTGGGTGTGCTTCATAATCCATGGAACTAAAAGGATGGCACTTCAGATGGTCTCTGCCCCTTATTCACTGTCAAAAACAAGCTCCTCCAATTCCTGTGATGCAGGGAAGTGAGCTGGCCAAAGGACCACACCGGAGGCAGCAGGGAAAGACTGGATAAGAGACTGTCATTTGCAACCAGTGTTTAGATTCAAAGCAGGCACGGGAAGGAAGGCAGAATTAGTGACAAAACACATCTTGGTCTTTATCTTTTCCGGACACCTGTCCCTTACATCAGTTTGGGCTTCACTAGTTCTCTTGTCTTCTTTAAATTCTTTAATAGCGTACCTGACATAACATTATATTAGTTCCAGGTGTGTAACAGAACGTTTCAGGATTTGTACATGTGCCAACCAATCATCACAATAAATCTAGTTATCATCCGCTACCACACACGGTTACAAAATTCTTTTTTTAAATAAGAACTTTCAAGATTTCCTCTCTTGGGAAGCGTGGGTAGCTCAGTTGGGTAAGCATCTGCCATCAGCCCAGGGCATGATCCCATTACAATTTCACTGGACCCAGGAACATGAGCCCTCCAACTCCCACCCACCCCCCACCACCGTTGGCCACCAGAGCCAGAGAGAGGTTCAAGAGGTGTCTCCTGAGCTGCTTTTGCAAAAACTGGGGCAGCAGACATGAAGGAAAGCTCCCCACCATCAGATACAAGCACCATGGGACATGGCAGAGAAAGGATGAAAACAGCTTCCCCAGGCCTTTGGGAGAGAGAAGCTCCAGATGGTGAGTCCCTCCCAACTGTGCATCACACAGCTGGTGGGGTTTGGGGTGAGACAGTGTCTCAGTCTCTTGGTACCTGGATGTGGGCCTCTTCTCATTCGAGGTGAATTAGCTGCTCGTCTGGTTCTCAGATCTCTTTCAGCCTGGGATTGTTCCATGTGTAGAAGGGGTGTGTCCGTGGAGGGCATGAATCAGGATCTCCTATGCCCCACCACTTCGTGCTCCTTCCCAGAGCTTCCTTCTTAAAAATTATAGCACTGAGGGAGTCATGCAAGTCTCTACCTAATTTCTTTTCCACCAGTAGTATTTTGATATTTTGGTTGTTTTAGTGTTCATGGCTGCTATTATATATTTATTCTTCAAGATGAGTGTTACAACCATTTTTTTAATGGTGACAAAAGAGATATCATTGGAGTTGACATCCAGATTGAATGAGTTCATCATGATTTATTAGAGTCATTTGTGAAGAATAGGCACCATGAAAATGTTGAATCTCTCTCTTCAAATAGGAGATATGTCTACTTATTCAAATCTTTGGTTGTATTCCTGGAAGAAACTTATTTTCTTTATATAGATCTCATTTCTTATTTACTTTTATTTACAGATATTTTTTGATTCAGTTATTATTTCAAATGGAGTCATTTCTTAAATTTCTAACTAGTTTTTGTTGCTGGAAACCAGAAACATTGACTTCTTTGTATCCGTTTTTAACCAATTACATTATTGACCTCCCTTACAGTTGATATTAAAAGTCTAGTTGGCTCCCTTAATTCTGTGTAGCATATAGTCATACCATCTGCCAAATAACAATGTTAAAATTCTTTTGCAATTTGTGTTTCTTTCATCTAATTATACTAGCCAGTACTCCCAGAATCAGTGAAAGAGTAGCTAAAGAAAAGTCAGATGGTGATTGGTCTTGTCTCATTGATAATCTGAGATGTGCGTTTTTAACTGAGTTGAGAAAATATTTATTTTGAAATCACAAGTAAATACTGAACCTTATTAAATACTATTTGCCATTGGGATAATATATTTTTTCCTTCCATTGAATAATAGTGTGATATACACTGGTTAATTTCTCTTTTTTTTAAGATTTATTTATTTATTTTAGGGAGAAAAGAGGGGCAAAGAAAGAGGATAGAGAACATCAAGCAGACTCGATGCTGAGCACAGAGTCCAACTCAGGGCTCGATCTCATGACCCCTGAGATCATGACTAGAGCCGAAACCAACAGTCAGACCCTTAATATATGGTGCCACCCAGGTGCCCCATGATTCATTTCTAACTATTGAATCATACTTGCATTCTGGGAATGAATTCCACATGTCACACTGTATTCATTTCTTAATGTACTACTAGATTTTACAGACCAACATTTTGTTTAGGGTTTTTGCATCAATAGCCAAAAGTGTGATTCATTTGTAGTTCCTACACTATCATTTGTTTTTGGTAGTATGTTTCTAGGCTGGAATTACACAGATAATAAAAGGGAGTTTTTTCCCTATAAACTCTGGAAAGGGTTGAATCACACTGCAATGATCTGTTCTTTTAAAGTTTGAAGGAATTTAGGGACAACTGGGAGGCTGGGTTATGCACCCCTTGCTCTCTCTCTCCCTCTGACTCTCTCTCTAAAATACATAAACAAAATCTTTTGAAAAAGTAAAATAAGCTTGAAGGAATTTATTTAGAAAGTTATAGAAGCCTCATGCTTTCTAGAATGGTAGATCTTTTTGTCCTGTTTTTGTTTAAATATTTTATTTATTTATTTATTTGAGAGAGAGAGAATGAGGTGGGGAAGCAGAGGGACAAGCAGCCTTGATGCTCAGCACAGAGTCCCACATGGGGCTTGATCCCAGGACCCTGCAATCATGACCTAAGTCAAACTCAAGAGTAAGACACTCAACTGACTGAGCCACCCATGTGCCACCCTGGCATGATAGAGCTTGACAATTTCAAAATGTTATTTACAATAACTGATTTATTTGTACATGGTAAAGACTGTACTCAGCTAACATAGGTTATCTAAACCCTACACATTCCAAGGTTTTCAGGACTAATGCTTGAACAGCTCCTGGGACGTAACCTTTAAACCTCTTGGATATCCTGCCTAAAAAAGAGTGTGTCCAGAACCTGAGCTCTCAGGCCAGGCCACAAGTTGATGCTAGCAATGCAATTTAAGGTGAATGCTTATTTTGTCCTGGACCATGCTGTGTCAGTTTGACCTCCCAAGGGTCTGGAAACTGAGTGTGAAGGTCAGTCCCAGGAGGAAGAGGCAGAAGGAGAGAAAGAGAATCTCAAGTAGACTCCCCGTTCTGCACAGAGCCCATCAAGAGGCTCAGTCCCATGACCCTGAGATCATGATCTGGGGTGAAATCAAAAGTCAGAAGCTTAACTGACTGAGCCACACAGGTGCCCCAAGTACCTCAACTTTTAACACAGGATTAAAAGCAAAGAAACAATTAATACAGAATCCAGGAGAATAATTGTCTTTGGGGACCAGGCAGCCAGATGGGATAAAGTAGAACACACAGGCAGATGCAAATGATGGCTACTTGTTCAAGATTCTGTGTTGGGTGGTGGGCTCCCAGCATTCATTGTATTCTTACACTTTATAGCTTACACAGAGAGTATTTATAGTCATGCACAGACCAACTGTTATTTAAATGCTAAAAGTAGGGGCACCTGCATGGCTCAGTTGGTTAGGTGTCTGCCTTCGGCTCAGGTCATGATCACAGAGTTAGCTGGGCTCCTGGCTCTGTAGGGAACCTGCTGCTCCTTCTGCCTCTGTACCTCCCCCAGGTCAAGCTCTCTCTCTCTCTCTCTCTCTCTCTCTCTCTCTCTCTCTCTTCTTTCATAAAGAAATAGTCTTTTAAAAAAAAGAAAATATTAAAAAACCCTAAAAGTCTAAATATAAAAAGATTCTCAAGTATTGACCTCCTCCACTCTCTTTCCTACTTGTTTTAGCAGCCCTGTCCCTCCCCCAATTTTCAGCATACCATTTTTTCTTGTTACCTTCATATCCTGTTTGTTTTAGGTGAACAACTATTTTGTAACTATGTAACTTGTGGCACCCATACAATGATTTTAGCATGACTAAAAAATACTCAGAAATCATATAAACCGATTCCAAAAGATAAAATACAAAAATGAGACAATTTTATGTTAGGGTTCTGGGATTATGATAGAAAATTTTTCCTTGAAATTGTTCTTTGCCATGTCATTTGACTTAAAATGTCAAAAAGAAATAATAAGTGTAAGTATAGTCTTTCTACACTACAGACAAAGGGCTGATATTCAAGATCTATAAAGAACTACTCAAACTCAACACCCAAAAAGAAGATGATCACATCAAAAAATGGGCAGGAGACATGAAGAGGCACTTCTCTATAGAAGACATACAAATGGCTAACAGATACATGAAAAAATGTTCAACATCACTAGCTATCAAGGAAATTCAAATCAAAACCACACTGAGATATCACCTTACACCAGTCAGAATGGCCAAAATTAACAGGACAGGAAACAACAAGTGTTGGAGAGGCTGCGGAGAAAGGGGAACCCTCTTACACTGTTGGTGGAAATGCAAGTTGGTGCAGTTGCTTTGGAAAACAGTGTGGAGATTCCTTAAAAAAACTAAAAATAGAGCTATCCTATGACCCTGCAATTTCACTACTGGGTATTTACCCCAAAGATACAGATGTAGTGAAAAGAAGGACCATATGTACCCCAATGTTCATTGCAGCAATGGCCACAATCACCAAACTGTGGAAAGAGCCAAGGTGCCCTTCAACAGATGAATGGATAAAGAAGATGTGGTACATATATACAATGGAATACTATGCCTCCATCCGAAAGGATGAATACCCAACTTTTGTAACAACATGGACAGGATTGGAAGAGATTATGTTGAGTGAAATAAACCAAGTAGAGAAAGTCAAGTATCACATGGTTTCACTTACTTGTGGTGCCTAAGAAGTAATATAGAGGACAGTAGGAGAAAGAAAGGAAATGGGAAGTAGAGTAAATTGGGGAGGGAAATGAAACATGAGAGACTTTGGACTCAGAAACAAACTGAGGGTCTTGGAGGGGAGGGAGTAGGGGGATGGGTGAGCCTGATGGTGAGTACTGAGGGCAGATATTGCATGGAGCACTGGGTGTGGGACATAAACAATGAACCTTGGAACACTGAAAATAAATTAATTAAAAAGGAAAAAAATAGTATAGTCTTTCTACAGAAGCAACGATGAGGGTCATCTGGGTCACTCAGTCAATTAAGTGGCTACCTTTGGCTCAGGTCACAATCACAGGGTCCTGGGATCGAGCCCCACATCAGGCTCCCTGCTCAGTGGAGAGCCTGAGCCTGCTTCTCCCTCTCCCTCTGCCTACCACTCTGCCTGCTTGTGCTCTTTCTCTCTGTGTCAAATAAATTAATAAAATCTTTTTTAAAAAAAGCAACAATGAAATTATCATACTGCAAATATTTTTTTACATTTTGTATATTGTCTTATATGTGGGGCTATTTTAAATTTTCAGAAGAAAATAGTAAACAGTCTCTTTAGATGAATGGCTCTAGTAGATTACAAAACCCTAAAGTTGTTGGCAAACTTGCACCTACCAAAGTAATTTGATGCTAATTAGCTATTTAAATATGGAAAAGACAGGTGAAGTAAGAGGAAGGTACAGAAGAGAAAGTCAGACCTGTACAGATAATAACAACATACACGAGTGCAGATACATAGAGCTGCAGGATTAAAATATCTCCTAACAGAACAAAGGGGAAAAAACGCTCTGAAGTCTTTGTTCTTATAAGTATGGACAACCCATATTTGAAAGAGCCTACCTAGCAAAACACTACATTTTTAAAAAATAGTTCATGTTTTACCAATCAACTTCAAATTAGTGTTAAGAGTGTTTCTACCTAGAGTGGAAGTGATTTCAGTCAAAAGTAAAAACACTTGACATTTTAGTTGGCCAGGTGAGCCTGTCACGGGTAAACATGTATGTTCCTTCGGGATTCCCAAGGTATGAAAAACAGCCTCGGACCCTAGAGTCCAAGGCTGGACCAGAGATGATAGCAGACTTTGCAAATCAAACTTTTATCAGCAACAGCAAATGTTACACAAACCCAGACCACTGGGAGAGCTGAGTGCAGGTGGCTGGCATTATTTTTACCTGAACCCTCTGTCCAAATACCAGTGGCTCCGGAGGGTTGCCAAAATTACCTAAAGGCTCCTTATAGAGAAAGCTTGGGTCATTTTGTCAGTGTGTTCAGTGTAAGAAACCTGAATGAAACTGTCTGTTGGGCTTCTTCACTTTCCTTGACACTCAGTCACATTCTTTCTCTTCCCAAAATAACTCTGCTCCAGAACAGGGCAGAGGAGAGCACGATGCCAAGACTTCAGTTGGGCTCTTTCTTGTACCTTTCCTCCCCTCCCAAAGGACAAGATTGCATCAAAGCCCTGAAGTTTCTAATGCAGCTTTTGACTCAGCACCTGTTCTTCCATGCCTCGGTTGAAGAAGTGCTGGCCCATTTCTGACATCCCTCACACTTCTGTGCACTCCCTTGGTCCCAGTTCAGCCCTACACTGAGTATCCCCTGGTGCTCTCCATGACATCTGCCCAACACTAACTCTTGGAGCACCTATCAACCACAAGGAAGGGACTGGGCACAGACAGGAGGTTGTAAGGTGCATAATATACAAAATTAAATCACCTCAACATAAAGTAGGTGATAAGGAGAGGATTCAAGACAGTGCTTTTGGGCTCATAGAAGCAGGAAGAGATTATTTTCTGGGGACTAGCAAAGCTCCATGTAGCAAGCTGTGTTCTAGAATGGGAAGGACTGGAAGGAATCAGAGATATAGGACACTATTGGGTGTTTTCCAAGGAGAGGTAACCAAGGAGAGGATTTAAAAGCATAGAGAGGCTTAGGAGATGACTGGGGAAGAATGAGTAGCTCAGCTTAGCTAACATGTAGTGAGCTCAATGGGAAAAACTGAGGAGGAATGAAGTACAGAGTTTGTAGTGGTCTGTTTTCTATATCTCCCAAGGAATACATGTAAGCCGTTGGTCCCATGGAAATCCGAAGCTACTTTCCCACTTATCTAAACAGTGCCACTCCTCTAAGGTCCAATTCTGGTTGTCTTCTCCAAAAGAAACAGCTGTAGAAATGACTAGTTAGCTTATAAAGGGTACTGCATACCTCTGTCTCTCAAAGGTCTTTTAATCTGACTTACCACTCTTTCCTTTGGTCTTTCTCCAGCTCTGATGGCTTACATTGACCTCTTTAATGCAACATGCAGGGCTGTCCTCCAGAATGATATATTATGAACTGCCATCAAAACCAAAATCAGAAGACCACCCCAGTCATAAGGAAAAGCAATGGTACAAGTTGACCTGTGGAAACATTCAACAAATGCAAGAACAGAATGTCATTCAATGTGATGGAAAGTTGTGTCCTGGAAGAACCATCGATGTAAGGCTTCCCTCAGTAAAGGGAAAATAACTTCTGCTCTGGGGTCTACATTGTGTGATAGGGGCCTGGGAAAGAGATATGAATGGGAAACAATAAAAGTAGGTGCTTGAGCAACGGCAGGAAGGAAGGGATAGTTCAATGACAGGCTCATGAATAGGTACAACTGTATGAGCATCTGATCGGCTGAGAGAAAAATATGATTTGTGTTTATTGTCCTATAGAAGTCAAAGAAGAGGGGTGCCTAGGTGGTGCAGGTGGTGAACTATCTGACTCTTAATTTTGGCTCCAGTCATGATCTCAGGTTGGGAGATCAAACTCTACATCAGGCTCTGTGCGGAGTCTGCTTGAGATTCTCTCTCTCTCTCTCCCCTTCTACCCCTCCCCCTGCTTGTGGGCATGTGCTCTCTCTCTCTCTTTTCCTCTCAAAAAGAAGAAATCAAAGAATAAAATTTTTACATCACAAAAAAGTCTCAAAAGAACCTACTTATCGAACATTAATTCCATTTGTTTCTTCTGAAAGACACAGAAACTAGCCAGACTCTTCCCATGTATTCATCTATTGGATGAAATATTAACAATAGAGCAACTTATTTTTTTTATTTTCTATAAAGAACAATAAGAGGGATGCTGACAGCTGTTTAAAATGCTTTCCTACAATAAGAGTAGTGGCGATTCATTCATTTATCCATTCCACAAGGATTTATAGAGTCTTCATTTTATAAGGCATTAAATACATTAAATTAAATTTAAAAATGTTCCTTCTATAATGTAGAGTGGGAAAGCACTTCCACAGACAGAAGGCTATACGAGCCAGAGAGCTCAGTGGTGTGATGAAAGCATGGATAAGATGCTCTGGGAACAGAAAAGATACTTCATCTGTGTTGGAGAGAAAATGTTGTGATGAGGCTTCCAGAGGTCTACAGCACCATTACGACACTGCCAGTGGTTGAGTGAGCATGAGAAAAAGGGGCAAAGACAGAGGAGACTGGTGGGCTGGAGACCGCCATGCAATAGTCCTTACACGTCATGGCCATGAGTCCCAACTTGGCTAAAGGCAACAAGGAACCAACAAAAAACTTCAAAAATATGAACCTCGTGTACATAGTTGCCTCTGATCAAATTTGTGAACTTGGAGAGTGTATGAAGAGGGAAAGCAAAAGCATATTTGGAAAAACATGGTAGGAAGCAAATTGTAATCCCAACAACAGATGAACCAAAGTCATGGCAGTGAAGACAGAGAGGAGGATACATTTAAGAACTGGCGAAGCATAGCTGGAGGGCTTGGGCTGAATGTGGAGAGTAGAGGAAAGGGTTTGGGATTGGGGAAGTTGGGATGGTGGCGTGATTTGTTACACACAAGGGTCCTTCATATAACTACTGGTAGGTTTCTCAGCAGAAGTTTTTCAGACCAAGGGCAGCGGGAATGATCCCCTTAAAGGGCTGAAGGAAGAGAACTGTCCATCAAGAACTCCATATCTACAAATCTTTCTGTCAAAATGAAGACAGAATCAAAACATTCCCAGTCATACAAAAGCCAAGAGAGTCCATTATCATGAAACCCGCCCTACAAGAAAGTCCTTCAGGTTGGGGTGAGGGCAAGTTATTATTTAGTTGGTACAGTTTCTATTTCAGATGATGAACCAATTCTGGAAATGGACAGCAGTGATGGTTACACAACACTGTGCCTATATTTAATGCCACTGACCAGTACACTTAAAGACAGTTACAACATCAAATTTTAATGTATGTGTATTTCATCATACTCAAACAA
This sequence comes from Spilogale gracilis, assembly GCA_004023965.1. Lineage (NCBI taxonomy): Eukaryota > Metazoa > Chordata > Mammalia > Carnivora > Mephitidae > Spilogale > Spilogale gracilis. Next base: position 37,539 of record PITA01012868.1, read on the forward strand.
AGAAAAGGAAAAAATAGAATACTGTTTTTTAAAAAAGATGTATTTATTTATCTTGGGGGGGGAGGGACAAAAAGTGGAGGAGAGAATCTCCATGTGGACTCCCCACTGAGCAAAGAACCAAACATGGGGCTAATCCCAGGACCCCGAAATCATGATCTGAACTGAAATCAAGAGTCAGATGCTCAACCAAGTGAGCAACCCAGGCACCCTGAGAATGGTGCTTATTACCAGCACCTAAGCCATGACTGGTATACAAGTCAACCAGTTGACTTTCTTAATTCAACCAAATCAACCATCATTCATTTTATTTAAAAAAAAATCTATCTGTATTTTTTTATTTTTAAAAAAATTTATTTTGAATCATCAAAATACCCTACCCAGTATTCTGTGTGCACAAAGTCCCCAGGTAGCAAGAAGGGGCCACCGATACTGAGGAACAAAAGTCTTCAAATATAATTACTCTCAAGAATTCATGGTGCTTCAGGCACCTGGGTGGCTCAGTCATTAAGCATCTGCCTTTGGCACAAGTCATGATCCCAGAGTTCCAGGATCAAGCCGTGCATCGGGCTCCCTGCTCAGTGGGAAGCCTGCTTCTCCCTCTCTCACTCCCTCTGCTTGTGTTCCCTCTCTAGCTGTGTTTCTCTCTGTCAAATCATTTTTTTTTAAGAAAGGTGCTGTAGGATTTGCGTCTCCAAAGCAGCCATAAATTTTCTTTTAATCACTTTCTACAGCACCATTGACAAATTACAGTCCACTGTGAGAGCTACAAACATCGGTTCTTTGCAACTTGACTTCAGGAGTCTCCCGTAGGGCTGTTCCCTCCTATTCACCTCACCATCAATACTTTAGAGGTAATCTGAGGTCACGAGCATCTCCTCATGCTCCCTCAGTGGATATAATTTGTTTTATGAAATTAAAGTTATCAACTATCACATAGCACCAAGAAGGCAACTAAGGACTTAAGCAAATAAAATGTGTTTCCCAGGGGAAGGAGCATGAACCCCACTGGAGAGACTACTGGGAAAGGCATCAACGAGGAGGGGCATGAAAACTGGCCATGACGAAGCACCTGAGATAGCAAATACATACCAGGACTCCAATGCCGGTTCCACTACTTACTGCTGTGAACATGAGGATATCTTCAACTTTGGGGTCAAAAATAACCCTACTGATCACCCTAGGTTCAGACTCAGCTTCTCTTCAGATGTCGCCTCCCAACATTCCTGAGAGGAATGAACCCATTCTCAAACACTGGGTGCACTAGTCCAGGGGCTGAGGATTCAATGATGATCAAAAGAAAAGTCCCTGCTTGCATGGAGCTTATATTCTAGGGGAGAAAATGGAAACTGGCAAATAAATACATACCATGTTGGGTGATGATGAGCACAGGGAAGTAATAAAGGATAAAGTTACAGAGGATGATAGGAAGCAGTGAATAGAGCAGACAGAGGAAAATATGCTTAGCCACACAGTCACATTGGAATAGTTACTGAGGGTCTATCTAAAGCAGATACACTTCTAAATTCTTGACACAGATTAACTCTTTTAATCCTCATCAAAATCATATGCTTGGGTATTACGATTAGCCTCACTTGCAGATTGGGAAACTGCAAACACATAAGAGCTAAATGACGTGCCAGCAAGTGGCAGGGATGAAGTTTGAAACACACTGGCCTGAGACCGTGTGTTTACCCCTCACACCACAACAACCTGAGGATAGAGGGTCTCAGCTAGAAGGAAAGTCAGACAAAGGCCCTGCAGTGAGGAGAGGGCTTACCATGTCTCTGGAGCAGCCACAAAGTGAGAAGGGAAAGACTTATAAACAAAGGTCCAGGAGGTAGCAGGGTTCATTACTGGAGGGTCTTGAGGACCATCGCTGGACCTGGGAGTAGTCACAGTGAGTCCAACACCATTGGAGGTCCTCAGCAGAAAAGAAACATGATCTGTCCAAGGTTCTCAAAAGTTCCTTCTGGTTGTTGAGTGGAGAGTAATCCTTAAGGGGAGTGTATTGGTTTCCCATGGCTGCTATCACAAAGTACCAAAAGTTTAGTGGCTTAAGACAATGCGAATTTGTTATCTTACAGCTCTGTAGGTTAGAAGTTTGACATTGGTCTCGCTAGGCTAAAATCAGAGTGTAGGCCGTGCTGCATTCCTTTACGAAAAGTTCTAGGGGGCAATCAATTTTCTTGTCTCTTCTGCCTTTTAGATGGCCTGTAAATTTCTGAGCTCCTGGTGCCCTTCCTCCATCTTCAGAGACAGCAATGGTGGGTGCAGTACCAAGTCTCATCATTCTCACCCTTCTGCCTCGCTCTTCCACTTTTTTCTTTTACTTTTTAGAGATAGAGAGTACATACATGTGTGAGCACTTGGGGAGGGGCAGAGGGAGAGAGAGAATCCCAGGTGGCTCGATCTCACAACCCTGAAATCATGACCGGAGCCCAAATGAAGAGTCAGACACTCATTTGACTGAGTCACCGAGGCACCCCCTCCTGCTTCCACTTTTAAGGACCCGTGTGATTACATTGGGCCCACCCAAAAAGTCCAGGAGGATCTTCTCATCTCAAGGTCCTCAACTTAATCACATCCACAAGGTCCCTTTTGTCATGTAGAGTAACGTATCCACAAGTTTCAGAGATTGCAAGCTATCTCAATAGTACAAGTAACCAATGCCTGAATAATTATCTTGGACATTTATTCTTAAACAATACACATTCTGCATTTTAAATATACTCTTTCACTGAAATCTTATAACAATAATCCAAGTAGTGTTATCAGCGTTCCTGCTTTACCGCTGAAGAAATCAAGAGCTATACTTTGTCCAAAAATACACGGCACCTTCTGGAGAACACTAGACTTTACATATAGGTCTGCCTGATGCTATGTCCCCATGCCTTTCCTACCACATTATTCCACTGCAGTTAACAGAAGCAAGGGCAATATAAGACGATATATAATCATTTAAAAAGGTTTTTGAGACCTGTTTCGAGACACCAAATAGGAGTGCATGCATGGTAAGAAGTAGGAGAGCCAACAGTCTTCACTGAAGAGTGATTTTTCTCAGCAAGGATTTGAAGGGCAATATAAGGATCCTCACAAGGAAATGAATCTGGTTCCCACAGCACTACCCTTCCAGACGACTGCCATGTTGAAAACATTACATACAGATATTGTTCTTTGTGTTAATGCTCTAATGGTAATAGACCACAGCGTTAAAGCTTTCTGGATAGCATGTTGGACACAAGGGATAGAGGAAGAGTGAATATATAAATACATATTTCCCCCTGACCTATTTCCAACAAGCCATTCATCAGTTATTTCAATAGAAAACTCATTAAGGATTTTCTTCCCCAATAGACCATTTACATTTCTTTCTCTCTGCCTGCCCTGCCCCTTACTCTAATTCATAGTTGCTTAATGCATTCGGGCTTCAGACTGCAGTGATGCACAAATCAGATCCAATAATGTCTCAGTCACTCATTTTCGAAGCCTTCCTTATTAGGACATTTATCTCCTCTCCACGGAAATGCACCATTAGGGCTCAAGGAAGCAGTACAGGTGAGTGGACCAAAGCAGTCGAGACAGAGAGAGAGAGAGAGGGAGAGAGAGAGAAAGAGAGAGAGTTTGCAGAGAGGACCTGGAGGCCGAGATTAGGGGCATTTTGCTTTGTTTTGCTTTGTTTCCTTGTGAGGCACTGCTCCTGCTGTGGGCATAGAGCAGAGTTCATGGGGACCTGATGCTGTTCTTCACTCACATCTTTCTCTCAGCAGGAGAATGAGGTGCCTGTCTGAATCACAGGGGCAGGGGTCTACAGTTTGAAAACTCACAATGAATTATTTTGAAAGTGCTCTATCCCTGCTATAGAGTAATTTTCATTCTTGAAGATTGGAAGCCAAGCCTACTGAATTCAGGAGGAGAACCTCGTGGAGCATTTCCTTGTAGCCGGCAGGGTCACAACTCTGTGTCCTCCCTCGTGCTCTCTTGGGAGGGCTACTTGTGAAGTCTCCGGGTCACAGCCAGAGAGGGAACGAAGTTCTCCCAGGGCAAGGGCCCAGCTAGCACCCTGGGCGGCCTCCTTTCTTGGGTGGGAATGTGAATATCCCCCCCCCCTTCGCCCCAGGTTAACCTCAATGTTGGGAGCAAGTTCAGTCTTCCAAGCTTGACTCAAACCCCAACATAAACAGACCTGCTAAAAGATGTCTGCTCTCAGCTCTAAGAAAATCGAACTACCACTCACAGAAAGCTGGGAACCATGCAGCTCAATTTTGTGTCTTCAGAGAAGCCAAAGCTCACACTCACTGGGGACACAATGGACTGGTCTGCTGCTCTTGATAGCTGGCCTGGAAGAGGGAAGGGACAGGTGATTGCTTCCTGGGAGCCTGTGCTGGAAAGGACAGGGCCCTGTCCCCTTAGGATGGCAGGAGCCCGGAGCCAGCAACCAGGGGATCGATTAACATAATTCAGTTATGAGAGATTCTTTCCTTGAGGGAGAGCCAGAGGAAAGGGGTTTTAACTTTCATTGTTAATGCTTTCCTGGTTTCCATGGAGACCAAGGAAAAGCAGCAGCACAGATTTTCCTCCTGAAAGGCAAAGTGACATCATCATGCCTGAGGAGACACTGGGGCCTCCTCTGCCCTTCCCGCCCACCCCACTCTCCCCCACTCCTGGGGAAGGTGAGGTGCCGGAAACTCCACCTAGAAAGCTCTAACCTTCCTTCCATAGTCCCTCTCACTTTGCAAGTGAATGTTACCCTAAATAAAGCAAAATTAGGATTTTACAGTAACTGGATCAATTTTACTGCTCACCTTTATGCTGTCCATTTTTAGAACACTCCATTGAAATGCAAGCATAAGGAACACCGGGAAGAAAGGAAATGAGAGGGTTCCCTCCGCACCCACACCTGGGGTTTCTTAAATGCCATTTATTTTATGTGTCAGGAGCAAAGTGTGGTTCTAGTGGGAAGCATGGCCTTTGGGGCTCCTGCTGCCCTTGTTCACTCAGCCTTGGGGCTCTCACACTTGCCATGCACGCACCTGGAGTCTCACCAACTCCCGTGCACCTGCAACACTGGACCCGCTCCGATCTGTGGATCAGAACACAGCAGGGAGTTTGGGGCACAAAACAGCAGAGAACGAATCGTGCATTTCAGCTCCACCCATGGACACACTCCATGGCCCCCTCAGCCTTTGCTCACAAAACACACATTCACGGATAAAATTGCCACAAATGGGGAAGAGGGGACCCCAAGCCCATGACAGTGGCCTGGCGTTGGCGATCTGGGCTCTCCCTCCAGTACTTCATGTGGGCAAGACAAGTTCCCATGGAAGCTTTGGTTTCCTCCTCTGTAAATTGAGGGCAGAGCATTAGCCCAAAGTCCTATCAATATAAAGACTTTGTGCTTCTGGCCTTAGGACTAACCCCAGCCCTGAACGCTGGTTTAGAGAGCCCGTTGCAGAGGATTTGAGGCAACCATTGCCCAGAAATAACCTTGAGCAGCTGTATCAGCCATGAAAGCACCTTGCAATATCTGGGGCTCCCATCCCCACCACCCACGTCCCACTGCAGCTCAGCTGGACAGACTTGCCTTCCCTAAGACCCCTCTGGGATATTTGTTGAAAACAGGATCCCAAGATCCCCCCACAAGGAACAGCAGAAGGAGGCTCAGAACAGGCAAATGCTCAGTGGCAGAGATGAGGGTAGCCTGCCTGCAGGATAGTAAGGGGACTGCCTGCCAAAGGAGGAGGTCCAAGTGACTTCACGGGTCCCTCACAAAGAAAACAACAAACCACACCACTCCCCCCACCCCCAAGACAAGCCTGAAGCAGCGTCAGAGTCTGAAAGGGCTTTTATTTTCAGTTAAAACAGAACTCCAATGAAGTTTCTTCCAGGTAAGCCTGCCGCTGCATGACCTCATTGCTGGATTTCTTTTCCCTCTGGTTTTGTCATGGAGACAAAGCTGCTCTGGCTTAAATCGATGAGTTGATGCAGGCAAAATTTTACCTTCTTCAGTGGAGCAGAGTCAGGAAAGTGGGTCATTTGGTTTCTTCCTCTAAAGATAGAGGCTGATGGACCCAATGTCTCACTTTAAAACCAATTAGAGAGACCTCATGTAGCCACAGCTTAAGACTGTTCTTTGCTAATGTTCTTCTCAACTGGTAATGTCTCCAGAGGACTGACTGAAACCTATTTCCATGAAATCAATACCGAAAAATGAAAGATTGGGGATAGAGTAGAACGGATTCCCGCCCCCGCCTTGCACAGCTTCGGATCAAGTGTAGAAGACGTGATACCTGCCCAACACCCTCCAAGACGGTGTCACCCAGCTTCCCCAGATAACAACTCCTTCCGAACTCTCGCAGCAGAAACCACTGTCAAGAATACTTGATACCAGTTCGGCAGCAGAGACTGTTTGTTCCTTAAATTGAAAATGAGCTCTGCTGTCTGCCCCAGGGTGTTTTTATAAGAGTTAAGGAAGGGGTGGGTATGGGGCAGAAATTTAGTAGGTAGGGGAAGAAAACCAAACCCCCAGATAGATCTTTTTGCAAGTATTTTGATGACAAAACTCTTACAGGAGACTGAAAGTAAAATCCATCCATGAAACCCTATTTAGGGCGCCTGGGTGGGTTAAAGCCTCTGCCTTCGGCTCAGGTCATGATCTCAGGGTCCTGGGATCCAGGCCTGCATCGGGCTCTCTGCTCAGTGGGGAGCCTGCTTCCTCCTCTCTCTCTGCCTGCCTCTCTGCCTACTTGTGATCTCTCTGTCAAATAAATAAATAAAATCTTAAAAAAAGAAACCCTATTTAGGTTATTACTAACACAGATTTACATTTTGCATGGAATGGTAACTCCCCTTGCACCCCTGTGCTTTCTTTGGAGAAGAGAAAATCAGTAGTTAGCTATCAGAATTACAGCCATAATTTTGCTCATTCACAGTACCAGGTTTGACCTTCATTCACCTAGTTACTGACTTAGAGCTGAAATTTATTGGAAGCAAGAAACTCACAATAAAAAGAGTAGCTTGTTTTTATAGCTTGATTTTATCATATTCCCCGAAGAATGAAAGTTATTATCTCAGTAAATTTCTGTACTTTGGTTTCAGTATTAAATATTAAATAAATATTATAAATTTACAAATACTGACTTTGGCTGAAACCTCCACAGCCTCATACTGAGCAAATATTCAAATCTGCTAATTTTGCTATGAATTTGTTCTTTTGGAGAATAATGTTACATAACTGCATTTACTCTGTTTCTTGGCTTAATAGTAGCAGCTTAAGTCCTTAAAATAATTCAGGTTTCAGATACCGTGCCAACAGCTGTTGGATTATTTCACCCCAAATCTCAACCCAGTTTCCTATTCTTGCATTGCTTTTTAAGTGATAAAGAGGGCTCATTCTTCCAACCAATAAGTACTGAGCAATTACTATGTGGCAGGTGCTATTTTAAACATTGTAGGATATTCAGGGATGAACAAAACAGATTAATGTCGGTTACCTTCTAATGAGGAGAGGTGAAATAAACAAGTAAATGAAGTTGTTAATTTCAGATCGTCATAAGTATTTTGAAGAAAATAATACAGGATGATTCCAGCTTTGATTCTCAAATGTGTTTATGTGAGGATATGCATAAAACTGGATACCATTAAAGGAAAAGAACATCCCGGGTAAAGGAAGAGCCTGTTCCAAAGCCCTGAGGCAGAGAAGTCATTGGCAAGTTTGGGAAACAAAGACTCCGGAGTTGAGGGATGCTGATCAAGAGAAGCAATGGAAGGAGAGCGGAGAGAAGTAGCCAGAGACCAGCTCACTTAGGAGCCTGTAAATCATTGCAAGGACTTTAGACTGAGGGGCTGTAATGGGGAGCCCCTGGAGGGTTTTCAGCAAGAGAGTGACAGGATCTGACTCACACTTTCAAAGGTCATTCTTGCTGCTATGTGGAGAGTAAGCTATAGAAGGACAAAAAGGATTACCCTACTTCCCATTTACTTCCCTTCTCCTACTGTCCTCTAGGTTACCCCTTATGCACCGCAAGTAAGTAGGGTAATCTAGGGAGGGAAACGAAACAACAGAGACTTTGGACACAGAAACAAACTGAGGGACTTGGAGGGAGGGGGGTGAGGGGATGGGAGAGCCTGGTGGTGGGTACTGGGGACACCTAAAGCGTGGAGCACTGGGTGTGGGGAATGGGCAATGAATCTTGGAACACTGGGAAAAAAATTAAGTAACAATAAATTTTTTTTTTTAATTTTTAAAAAAAGGACAAAAAGGGAAACTGGAGACCAGCTAGTGCAAAAGAATATTCCAGTCAGACTAGGAGAATTTTAATCCCATCTCCTCTACAAAACTTGCCCAAGACTACTAGGTGTATGTTTTACAATCTATAAAAAATGGAGATATGATAATAAACTTGTATCTTTTCAAGAGGTACTGTTAGAACCAAACGAAATGTTGTAAGTGAGAGGACTTTGAAAAGTACAAAGCATTTCATGAATTTAAGAATTTACCCACCCATTTCCAATCTCTGTAAACTCCCTGAAACACCACATTGGATGTTACTGTTTATAGTATAAAGTATTGGGCTAGAAATACGTAATAGTGGAACGTGGTCTCCATTTGCATTGCTTGAAAAATATGTCTTTATCAGGAAGTTTAGTGTGTTTGGCTCGCCATACAGAAGCTCTTGGAAAACACCAAAACACTGTTCTCCACCATAAGATATGGGAAACCCCCCCGCACACACACATATACACCATACATTCACCCACCATATGTGCAGACATTTCTTAGAGATCCAGAAGAGTAAGCACTTCAAGAACTCAGATGACTGGTGTCTTAAGATCCAAAATTCAAGTGTATAAAGAAATAATCCAGCAATCAGAAAAGATTCACAATGACTTGTCTTAATTCTGTCCTTAAGCCAAGGTCAAGGCTCACTCATCTACAAATTTATGTATGCCACCAATACTTCCTTGGTACCCATTTCCTGTCCTGTCTTCTCTCTTTTAACTTGCACATAACCCTGTTTTGTATGACAAGATGGTTATTTTCCCTATTTTACAGATGACAGCACACTTAAGGCTTGGAAGAGATACATGACTTGCCAAAAGTATCCCTCTAGTATACCACTAGTTCATGGTAGTGTGAGATTTAATCTCAGGAACCCAAAACCCAGCTCCCGGGTTTGAGCCTCTCTGTGGTCTAGACCATTACACCTGCTGCTTCTAACTGCTGCTGGTCCAGGGAGGGAGCCAGTGGAAAGAAACTCAAAAATCAATTGCAAAACAAAGGAAGACTACAGACCAGAGGAAAGCTAAGAGAAAAGACATCATCTCTGAAAAACTTTGGCTTTCGTTTCTCTTGCAACGTGCAGAGGTCTGAAAATGAGTCCAACATACTCTGCTATGAAGGAAATGTAATTTGCTTCATATTTTCTGCTTTCTCCTTTCTGAGTGAGTGGACACTGGGAATAAATAGCTGAGTGAACCAATCCATATGCTTCTGGTTGAAATTGTGGGTGGATTTTAACACAGTCTCGCAGCCTGCATCTCCCAGCCTGGCCACTGCTGACACAGGCTCTGCCTCCTCTTCTTCAAACACCCGGAGGGAGAAGCCTCCATGCAGTCGGGCTACTGCACAGAGCCACATGGGAAGTACAGTTCAACTTCAACACCCCTGCTGACCTTGCAGTCCCCTGCGAACTCCTCCCTGGGGCCCTATGGAATGGCAGGAGAGGACTGTAAATTCATTCAAATGAAACTTCACTGATGTATTAATGCTTAAAACATGGAACCTCCACAAAGCACCTTTCTTAATTTCTTCTGCTGTCTCAGGAATTGGAATCTCAAGGCAATGTCCAGCTTGGCCAGTGAAAGGGAGAGAGATTGTTTGGCATGGCTGAACACTGAGAAAAGCCTGGAAGGGTGTGTTAATCAGCTGCTCTCTCCAGTATGGTAGATCCTCACTTCTCTGTGGGGGATGAGCTCTAAGACCCCCCTGTGGATAAGGAGGGACCACCATACTCCATAAGCCCAGCTGCTGAGATGCCCATCTGGGGACACAAGGTCAGGACCACACCACTCCATCCGCCTGCTGAGTTCCCTCCCTGGTCCTGTGGAGAAGGCCAGAAATGCATCTCCCTTCCCTTCTCTGTCCTCACCTCACTTTCCAGCATTCTGTCTCTCTACCCCCTCCTCCTCTATCATCCTCCCCACAAGACCAGAGATAACAGATGTGTTTCAAGACCCTCAGTCTGTCTTTCTCCAAGTCTAAGACAACTAATTTAATTTCTCCAAAGAACAGGAAAAACAGCAGCCATCCTTCCTTGGTTTCCCTACTCCCGGTAACAGATGGATTCCCCCCTCCCGCATGCCCTGGCAGACATCAGGTCATCACTCTGGGACTGGCAGCAGGGTTATTTTGATCTTTTGGGAGAATAGGTCAAAGTTCTCTTCCAAACATATCTGCACTTAGTTCTCATTTCTGACACCTTTCACACTAGCGCTTAAAAAGGTAATGAGGGGGAAGGAGCAAAATGGCGGAGGAGCAGGAGGAACAGGAGACCTAAATATCTTCGGGTCCCAGGAATTCAGCTACATAGTTATCAAACCATTCTGAACACCTACAAACTCAACAGGAGAGTGAAGAGCAGCAATTCTAGAACAAAAAGGCATCCACTTTATGGAAAGTACGACATGCGGAAAAGTAAATCTGAGGCAAAATATAGGCAAAAATAGACTGCGGAGTGGCCGGCACCTGGGGAGCACTAGTGGAGCTGAGCACAGAATCAAAATTTTAGAAGTCTGCTCCACTGAGGGACTCACCGCAGAGGCAAAGTAGGGGTGGAGCCCTCACAGGGACAGTGTGGTCTCAGGACCTGGGGTCACAGAAGGACCAGGTGTGCCTGAGTGCGGCAGAGCTCCAGGTACAGGAGCGGGGAAGCCGGCTGCAGAGTAGGAGCCGAGGAAGGGGCTCTCAGCTCGGGCTTACCTTGAACGTGATCCGAGGCACAGTTGGGCCACTGCTGTTTGATCATGGACCCCACAAGCAGCAGATCCAGGGAAAATCACCTTCCTCTTCCAGGGGGTAGCGGTGCGGGACTGTGCTGCAGGAATCTGCTGGGTTTGGAGACTCCAAAGGGGGCTGAGTGCCAGAGACAGAAATGCTCGGTCACAGGCCAGTGACACAGAGTGTGGCTGGAGACCAGGGAGACAGGAAGGATTGTGGGCTTTTCTCTGGGGGCGCACTGAGGAGCGGGTGCCCCCAGCTCTTGGCTCCTCTGGGCTGGAGACTGGGAGGCTGCCATCTTCATTCCCGGCCTCCAGAGCAGTACGGAAACCCTTCAGGGAACAGCCCGAGAGCCAACCGAGCAGATTGCTTAGCCTGGCCCCTGGCAAGGGCGGGGCACTTCCGCCTCAGGCAGAGACGTCTGACAATCACTGCGACAGGCCCCTCCCCCAGAAGATCAGCGAGAACACCAGCCAAGACCAAGTTCACCAATCCATGAGAATTGCAAAACTTAAGAGCTACTGAATACAACACAGAGAATTCATAATTTTTTCCCATGATTCCTTAGTCCTTCAAAGTTAAATTTTTTTAATTTTATTTTTTTCTTATTCTATTTTTTAATTTTTCCTCATTCTTATTTTAAATTTTTTAAACTATTTTATCTTACCAATACCTTTTAAAAAATTCTCTTCAATTTTCATTATTATAGTCATATTCTATCCATTCATTGTATTTAACCTTATTTTGTGAATACATATAGGTTTTCCTTTCTTTAAAATTCTAGGATATGGTTTCTTCTAACAGATCAAAATATACCCAAAATCTAGCATATGGCTCTGTTCTAGTCTCCAGCCTGATCACATTCTTTCCTCTTTTATTTTTTCTCAACCAACTTCTTATCTTATCAATTTCTCTTTTAGAAACTTTTTAAATTTTCATCATTACAATCATATTCCATTTCTTCATCGAGTTTACCCTTATTTGTGTGTGTGTATGTATATATATATTTCTTTTTTAAAAATTTTGGGAGGTAGTTTGGTCTAGCAGACCAAAATACACCCAAAATCAAGTGTCAAGGGTATGGCTCTCTTTGATTTACTATTTTTTCTTCCTTTCTTTTCCTTCCTTTCTTCTCCCCTCCAGTTTTGGGTCTATTCTGTTTTCATTAGTGTATATTTTTCTGGAGACATTGCTCCCCTTTTAATATTTTGTTCTCTCAATCATCTATTCTTATCTGGATAAAATGACAAGGTGGAAAATCTAAATTAAAAAAAAATAAGAGGCAGCATCAATGGCTAGGGACTTAATCAATACAGACATGAGTAAGATGTCAAAACTATATTTCAGAGTAATGATTATCAAGATGCTAGCTGGGCTTGAAAATGCTTGTAAGATATTAGAGACTCACTTCCTGGAGAAATAAATTCCCTTTCTGAAGAAATAAAAGAACAAAAATCTAACAAAGTTGAAATAAAAAAAAAACCTACTAATGAGGTGTAATAAAAAATGGAGGCTCTTACTGCTAGGATAATTGAGGCAGAAGAGAGAATTAGTGATCTAGAAGACCAAATTATGAGCAATAAAGAAGCTGAAGAAAAGAGAGATAAACAACTACTGGACCATGAGGAGAGAATTCAAAAGATAAGTGATACCATAAGATGAAACAATATTAGAATAATTGAGATCCCAGAAGAAGTGAGAGAGAGGGGCAGAAGTAATACTGGAGCAAAATATAGCTGAGAATTTCCCTAATCTGGTGAAGGGAACAAGAATCAAAATCCAGGAAGCACAGAAAACCTCCCTCAAAATCTATAAATAGATCAACACTCTATCATCTAATAGTAAAAATTACAAGTCTTCGTGACAAAGAGAAAAATCCTAAAAGCAGCTCAGGAGAAGAGGTCTGTAATGTACAATGGTAGAAATATTAGATAGGCAAGCGGACCTATCCACAGAGACCTGGCAGGCCAGAAAGAACTGGCATGATATATTCAGATCACTAAATGAGAAACATATGCAGCTAAGAATACTATATCCAACTAGGCTATCATTGAAAATAAAAGGAGAAATAAGCTTCCAGGACAAACATAAACTAAAGAATTTGCAAACACCAAACCAGCCCCAGAGAAAATATTGAAAGGTGTCCTCTAAGCAAAGAGAGAAACTAAAAGTAACAGACCAGAAAGTAACAGAGACTATCTATAGTAACAGTCACCTTCCAGGCAAGACAATGGCATTAAAGTCATATCTTTCAGTAATAACCCTGAATATAAATGGGCTAAATGCCCCAATCAAAAGACACAGAGTATCAGAATGGATTTAAAAAAAAAAAAAAAGACCCATCGATATGCTGTCTGCAAGAAACTCATTTTAGACCCAAAGACACCTCCAGATTTAAAGTGAGGGCATGGAAAACAACTTACCATGCTGTTATGGACATCAAAAGAAAGCTGGGGTGGCAATCCTTTTATCAGATAAATTATATTTTAAGCCAAAGACTATAATAAGAGAGGAGAAAGGACACTGTATCATGCTTAAAGGTTCTGCCCAATAAGAAGATTAACAATTTTAAATATTTATTCCCCTAACATGGGAGCACCCAATTATATAAAACAATTAATAACAAAATCAATGAAACACATAGACAATAACACAATAATAGTAGGGGACATTAACACCCTCCTCACTGGAATGGACAGATCATCTAAGCAAAAGATCAACAAGGACATAAAGGCTCTAAATGACACACTGGACCAGAGAGACATCACAGATCTATTCAGAACATTCCATAACAAAGCAACAGAATACACATTCTTCTCGAGTGCACATGGAACATTCTCCAGAATAGAACACATATTAGGTCACAAGTCAGGTCTCAACCAGTACCAAAAGATTGGAATCATTCCCTGCATATTTTCAGACCACAATGCTTTGAAACTACAACTCAAACACAAGAGGAAAGTTGGAAAGAACTCAAAGAGTATCCTACTAAAGAATGAATGGGTCAGCCAAGAAATTAAAGGAGAATTAAAACATTCACGGACACAAATGAAAATGAAAACACAACTGTTCAAAATCTTTGGGACACAGCAAAGGCAGTCCTCAGAGGTACTGAGGCAGTACAAGACTTTCTCAAGAAACAAGAAAGGTCTCAGGTACACAACTTAACCCTATACCCAAAGGAGCTGAAGAAAGAACAGCAAAGAAAACCTAAACCCAACAGGAGAAGAGAAATAATAAAGAGCAGAGCAAAAATCAATGAAATAGAAACTAAAATAACAGCAGAACAAATCAATGAACCTAGGAGTTTGTTCTTTGAAAGAATTAATAAGATTGATAAGTCCCTGGCCAGACAAAAAGAAAAGAGAAAGGACCCAAATTAATAAAATCATGAATGAAAGAGGATAGATCACAACCAACACCGAAGAAATACAAACAATTTTAAGAACATATTATGAGAAACTATACACTAGCAAATTTGACAATCTGGAAGAAATGGATTCATTCCTAGAGACATATAAACTACCAAAAGTGAGCCAGGAAGAAATAGAAAACCTGACCAGATCCATAAACAATAAGGAGATTGAAACAGTCATCAAAAAATCTCCCAACAAACAAGATCCCAGGGCCAGAAGGCTTCCCAGGGGAATCCTACCAAACATTTAAAGAATTAATACCTATTCTCCTGAAGCTATTTCAAAAAATAAAGATGGAAGTAAAACTCCCAGATTCATTTTATGAGGCCAGCATTACCTTGATCCCAAAACCAGACAAAGACCCCATCAAAAAGGAGAATTACAGACCAATATACTTGATGAAAATGAATATAAAAATTCTCACTAAAATACTAGCCAATAGGATCTAACAGTGCATTAAAAGGATTATTCACCACAACCAAGTGTGATTGGTTCAATATCCACAAATCAATCAATGTGACACAATACATTAAGAAAAGAAAGAACAAGAACCATATAATAGTCTCAATAGATGCTGGAAAAGCATTTGACCAAGCACAGCATCCTTTCTTGATCAAAACTCTTCATAGTGTAGACATAGAGGGTACATACCTCAATGTCATCAGTCTCTATGAAAAACCCACAGCGAATATCATTCTCAATGGGGAAAAACAGAGATTTTTCCCCTAAGTCAGGAACACAGCAGGGCTGTTCACTATCACCACTGCTATTCAACATAGTACTAAAGTCCTAGCCTCAGCAATCAGACAACAAAAAGAAATAAAGGCATCTGAATTGGCAGAGAAGAAGTCAAACTCTTACTCTTTGCAGATGATATGATACTTTATGTGGAAGACCCAAACGACCCCACTTCAAAACTGCTAGAACTCACACAGGAATTCAGTAAAGTGTCAGGATATAAAAGCAATGCATAAAAATCAGTTGCATTTCTACACATCAACAGCAAGAGAGAAGAAAGAGAAATTAAGGAGGTGATCCCATTTACAATTGCACCCAAAACCATAAGATACCTAGGAATAAACCTAACCAAAGAGGCAAAGAATCTGTACTCAGAAAACTATAAAGTACTCATGAAAGAAATTGAGGAAGACACAAAGAAATGGAAAAATGTTCCATGCTCCTGGATTTGAAGAATAAATATTATGAAAATGTCTATGCTACCTAAATCAATCTACACATTTAGTGCAATTCTTATCAAAATATCATCAATTTTTGTCAAAGAAATGGAACAAATAATCCTAAAATTTATATGGAACCAGAAAAGACCGCAAATAGCTAGAGGAGTATTGAAAAAAAAAACCAAAGTTGGCAGCATCACAATTCCAGACTTCAAGCTCTATTACAAAGCTATAATTGTCAAGACAGTATGAAACAGAATAGAGAGCCCAGAAATGGACCCTCAACTCTATGGTCAACTCATCTTCGACAAAGCAGGAAAGAATGTCCAATGGAAAAAAGACAGTTTCTTCAACAAATGGTGTAGGGAGAATTGGACAGCCACATGCAGAAGAATGAAACTGGACCATTTTCTTACACCACACACAAAAATAGACTCAAAATGGATGAAAGACCTCAGTGTGAGACAGGAATCCATCAAAATCCTTGAGGAGAACACAGGTAACAACCTCTTCAACCTCAGCCACAGCAACTTCTTCCTAGAAACATCGCCAAAGGCAAGGGAAGCAAGGGCAAAAATGAGTTATTGGGACTTCATTGAGATCAAAACCTTTTGCACAGCACAGGAAAATAGTCAACAAAACCGAGAGACAACTGACCGAATGGGAGAAGAGGTTTGCAAATAACATATCAGATTAACGGCTAGCATCCAAAATCTACAAAGAACTTCTCTAACTCAACACCCAAAGAACAAATAATCCAATCAAGAAATGGGCAGAAGACATGAACAGACATCTCTGCAAAGAAGGCATCCAAATCAGACACATGAAAAAGTGCTCAACATCACTCGGCATCAGGTAAATACAAATCAAAATCATAGTGAGATACCACCTCACACCAGTCAGAATGGCTAAAATTAACAAGTCAGGAAATGACAGATATTGGCAAGGATGCGGAGAAAGGAGAACCCTTCTACACTGTTCATGGGACTGCAAACTGGTGCAGGCACTCTGGAAAACCATATGGAGGTTCCTCAAAAAGTTGAAAATAGAGCTACCCTACAACCCAGCAATGACACTACTGGGTATTGATACAAAAGATACAAATGTAGTGATTGAAGGGGCACGTGCGTGCACCCAAATGTTTATAGCATCAATGTCCACAATGGCCAAACAATGGAAAGAGCCTAGCTGTCCATCAACAGAAGAATGGATAAAGAAGTTGTGCTATATATATATGTACAGGATGGAATACTATGCAGTCATCAAAAAACCCCCAAAATCTTGCCACTTGCAATGACATGGATGGAACTAGAGGGTTTTATGCTAAGCCAAATAAGTCAATCAGAGAAAGAGAATTATTGTATGATCTGATATTGGAATTTGAGAAGCAGGTTGAGGGTCGTGGGGGGGCAGGGAGGGAAAAAATGAAACAAGATGGGACTGGGGAGGAAGACAAACCATAAGAGACTCAATCTCAGGAAACAAACTGAGGGTTGCTGGGGGGTGGGTGAGGAGAGGGATGGGGTGGCTGGGTTATGAACATTGGGGAGGGTATGTGCTATGGTGAGTGCTGTGAATTGTGTAAGACTGATGATTCACAGACCTGAAGCAAATAATACATTATATGTTAATAAAACAAGAAAATAATAATAATAATAATTTTTTAAGTTAAAAAAAAAGTCTTCTGCCTACTCTCTTGCAAAGCCAATGTTGGTGACAAGGTTAGCTTTAAGCAGGAATCAAGGTATTTAACCTTGATCGCCTGGTTTTTCATTTGCATTATAAGTTCTGGCTGTTGTGCACTCTGTCCAAATATCTAAAAATCCAATAATCCAAAATTATTACTTGGCTTAATGACCTGTGTAACCTAATTTAAAATGGAAGGCGAACTTCAGGTTTCTCTGGTCAGTTTGCTGTGAAGTTGGTATGAGCATCTTCCTGTGCTCTTGCGGTCATTTATCCGGATGGTTCCTTGCAGCAGGAAGAACCTGCCCCATCATGGTGTTTGGTTCTACATGGGCACAGGGCTGGGGGTAGAGGCAGGTAAGGTAGCACAGTAGACAGTACATGGAGAGGCTGTAGGCTTTCAGAGGCAGAGAAATTTACATTTTTATTTTATTTTATTTGAGAGCAAGAGAGAGCATGAGTGGGAGGGGCAGAGGGAGAGGGAGAGAGAGACTCTTAAGCAAGCTCCACGTTCAGTGCAGAGCCCAACATGGGGCTCCATGTGGGGCTTGATCTCCTGACCCTGACATCACAACTTGAGCTGAAATCAAGAGTTGGACACTTAACCAACTGAGCCACCCAAGGCGCCCCAAAATTTTACGTTTTAATCTAAGTTCTACATCTCACTGGTGACAGTGTGCCCTTGAGCATGAAACGTGACCTATCTGAATTTTAGTTGCCTCCTCTGAGCAGTGGGAATAGTGACTCAGTAAATAGCTCCTAGGAGAGCTGTGTTCCCTGTATACATAGCACTATGAGTCCCTGAGAGTCATGTCTGTATCAAACCATCTTTCTACCTGTGCCTCAACTGACTCATCCCTAGGTGACAACTGGCTCAACAGAAAATAACTGCATTCTCTTTTCTGGAAGTTTACATTTGCATAAAGACACAGACACATGGAATCTCTGATGCTAACACAAGCAACAGTAATAATAATAATAATAAACAATAAAGCAAACACAGATAGGGTTTACTGGGTGCCAGATACCACTCTAAGCTCTATTACTATTTACATCTTCAGAACTGACCTATGTACATGTACTATTACCACTTTCATCTCCATTTAACAGATAAGGAAACAGACTCAGCAGTGGGTCTGTGGGTAGAAGATGCAAGAAGTGCTGCCTCTCAGACCCCTGGAGATGCTGAGCTCTGACATCTTCCACATCTTCCTGGTCCGGTAATTTGGAATTCATGGGAAATGTCCATGCACCTCCCTCTTTTTGCTACAGTTGCCCAGTAAGTGGTTGTTTGAAAACAAAAAAAACCTAAAATCTTGATGAATGCAGTATTCACCATCAGGATTGTTAGAAATTTCATAACTAGAGCAGCTTACAAAGAGCCTGACACAGTTATGACAGAAATTCTAGAAAAATTTATCACTGAAGCATCTCAACTCTTCAAGGCCCTCTGGCCCTCAGGAGATAGTTGCAATACTACTATTAATAGTGGTTGTTGAAAGATTGTTCTGTGGTTGGTAGTGTGCTAGGGGCTCTGCTTGCATTATTACCATTTGCAATTGGGGAGTTGCCTATGAGGCAAGTACTTTCACTGTTTTTCTTTGCCCTGTAGAAGAATGCAGTTCTGTCCCTTTCATTCCCACCCTCTCCTCCCCTTCCTCCACTGGGATAGGTTTGATTTAGTATAAATAGCCAGAGAGTCTATGCTTTTTAATGTCTCTGAGGATCTGACCAACATCAGTGAGAAAAAAGTTGGCTTGTTTTACAGATACTATAATTTACAGAATGTGGAAGCCCTGGGGCAGCTCCTATCCAGAGTAACCTGAAGGCAGAAACACTGCCCTCAGAGACTGGAGGTACCCAACAGAGGGAACTGGGACCCTGAAGTGGACAGAGTGGAGTGAATGGGACAGGAGATGAGAAGCAGTGCTTGGGAGAGAAGAGGCTCCCCAACACTGCCCACGGCCAGCACTGAGACTTGATGGGGAAAGAAGGGCCATCATCTGGGTGCTAGAGTACCTATCATCTGTCGAACCAAGATGGCGTCCTAGCTGGTAACGAATGGCAGGACCCACACGACGCTGGGCACAGGGCTGAGAGTTTCCATATAAATGAAGGTCCTTCACATGAGACAGGTTAAGTCATTCGCTTAAAGTCACAGAGCCAGAGTAGTTAGAGACAGACCTGGAAGCGGCTGGCTGATTCTGGGGTCCATGCCCTTAACCCAGCACCCAGTATGGCTATTGTTCTAGGTTTTACGTTTTGGAGCTTTTCTTAGTTTATGCTCAAAGAAATCTCCCAAACTTCTTCCAAATCCTTCCCAGCCTCCAAAGCCAGGCTCAAATACCACCTCTTTCCATGCCAAGCATTTCCCAGTCCCTTGGTCCTCAGCACCCCCATCTTCCTGCCCCCCCCCCTTCATGGCACTTTACCTCTAACCACACAATATGGATTCTGCTAGGCACAGAGCTGGGTAGGCGTGTCCAATCTCCTCCGCTAACTAAGGTTCTCAGGTGCAGAGGTATTTTATATGTCTTGAGCTTTTCCCCTGCCCGATCCCAACATACAAGGACATTGCCTTGTAGTTGGCACACAAGATATGTACATTATAAGTGAGTCCTGGGGATCTAATGTATGGCATGGTGACTATAGGTGACAATACCATATTGTGCACTTGAAATTTGCTAAATATAAATGTTAAGTGTGCTCACCACAAATAACAGACAGGGATAACTGTGTGGGTGATGGATGTGTTAATGAGCTTGACTGTGCTTGTCATTTTACAATGATCAGATCATCATGCTAGACACCTGAGATGCACACAGTGTTTATTTGTCAATTATACCTCAACAGAAGCCAGGGGGAAAAGAAATACACATTGAAGGAGGCAGGCATTCACAGGCTTCAAACAGCACTCACACTACAGCTTCAGAGAAAATGTCCAAAGGAGTCTCTGCGCTAGCTCCGTCCGTCAGGTTGGAAGGGCAGTGTGAGCCCCCTGAATCAATCCATTGCAGGAAGCTTCTTCCAAAGACAGGGATATGACATCATTTCAATAAGTCATCTGCTGACTTGCTACATAGGAGTAGCTCATTTGTTATCTCATTTAAATGGACCAAGAAGAATCCAGTCAGTGAAGTGTCTGCTTTCCGCTCAGGTTGCAATCTCGGGGTCCTATGATCTAGCCCCACTTTGGGCTCCCTGCACAGTGGGGAATCTCCTTCTTCCTTTGCCTCTGCCCATCCCCACCTCTTGTGCTCTATCTTTCTCAAATGGATAAATAAATAATAGTTCCAGTCCAAACCCAAAGACCGATGAAGCAGGAGAAAGGATGGTCTAAATTCTACTCCACATCCAAGTCCAAAAGCAAAGAAGATCAACGTCCCAACTTGAAGACAATCAGGATAAGAGAATTCTCTCTGCTTTTTATTCTTTTCAGGACTTCAGGGGACATAGCCACATTGGGGAGGACAATCTGCTTTATTAGTCTATCCATAATCGACAGGTAAGAGTACTTCAAGAGTAGCCTCTGACTGACCAGGCAACTCTCCACCATCATGCTTTCCAACCAATGTGCCATACTTCATTTCCCTTCTTTGGCATCTGTTTATGGAACTCTGACTCCTTAGGCTGTGCGACTTCTGATCAAAGTGGTCTCATTTTGTTACAGGGCTACTGGGGAAGAAATAAAATATCCCCTCCAGTTGCAAGATCAAAACTCTTCTGTTTATAGGATACAGTCCCTCATGAAGGCAATGGAAGATTATGCTCCTGGTTTAACTTAGCTCCCTGTTGCTGGGCTGGGGAGAATGGAAGATTCTGGAATAGGGCAAGACTTCTTGCATGTGACTAATATACATAATAGGCATGTGTCTAGATAATTGGTGACCTCAATAATCCTTCAGGGCTTGAAATCTGAGCCCTTGAGGTAGCCCTTTGTTTTTGCTTTGTTTTATTCAAATTCAATTAGTCAAGCTACAGGACATCCTTAATTTCAGATGTAACATTCAATAACTTCTCAATTGCTTATAACACCCAGTGTAGCCCTTTGTGATGAAGCTAGTGTTCTAGCATTACTTTCCATGCTGTGGAGATGTTCTTCCTAATGATTCAGGCTTTCCCACTTGGCTGTTTACTGCAGAGGACACCAGTCCTTTAAGTCTGCAGAAAAACCGTTGCAGGGAAGAATCTCCCTTATGCTTTTTACCTTTGGTAGACCTTCATCCCCACCCCAGCACAGCATTTACCCTAGTGGTTTATGGTGGGCTATCTATTTCTTTGCCTCCCCCGCTAGACTATGAGCTCCTGAGGACATGGGCTGTGCTTAATCATTGTAATATCCCAAATAAATGCTTATGATTTCATTAATAACCAATTGCAATGGTGAATTCAGGCAATAACCGTAATAAAACTGTAGATAATAAAATTTGGGGCAGTCTATAAATAAAGTAACATACAGACTCAACTATTTTTTTCATTCTTTTCAATAATAAGTGGCTATTAAGAAGCCTTAGCACTGATGTAGTAGGCACAGAAGGGAAAGAGAAATACATGTGTAGAAATGTACGTTTTATTAAAAATTGCTTTCGAACAGGAAGGAAGTGCTGGTAGTTTTTGGAATGGAAACGTTCTTGGGGGTCTTGATGACGGTGAGATTTTGCTCTGTGGTTTCAGCCTGCCCAGTGGCAATTCCACACACATCGAAATCATAGTAAACAGCCACTCATTTGGAAGACCACCAATCGCTTCATTATCTCCTCCTCCCTGACCCCATCTCCCAACACACACACTAATTGGAAGGGGTACCGCTCCCCTGGCCAACACCCGATATCACCAATCACTTTGTGATTACTGTGTTGCTGACATTGCATCAACACGGAAGGGATCAGAGGGCAACCTCTCCCAGACAACCTTAATTCACAGCACGCCAAGTACAGTTTCCAAACACGAAAGTGTTTGTTATTTTTCAAATTTAAGAACCCCCATTGGGCACCTGTGTGTCTCAGTCATTAAGCATCTGCCTTTGGCCCAGGGTC
>PITA01012869.1:0-59936 GCA_004023965.1 Spilogale gracilis
ACAATGTATTTTGAAAAGCTATGTGAATGTGACCTGTCCAAAGATATTTTTCTGTACTCACTATTTCTGTAATAATGTAAGATAAAATACCTATATGATGAGATGAAGTGAGGTGAATGACACAGGCCTTGGGATATAGCATTAGGCTACCATTGACCTTCTGGCACCAGGTCCAAATGAGGATCATCTGTTTCCAGACTGCAGTCAAGGCAGAAAGTATAGGGGTACCGCTGTAATAAGTATTTGCCATTGTAATCGAAAAAAATTTTTTTAAAGAATCCATTTATAAGACCTACTCATAGGGTCTATATTTAATGTATTTCAGCACAAAAGAACATATTTTAATAGAAGAATGGATTCAAGGAATCCTGGTGAAAATTCTGGGCACTTTACTGCAGTTAACTGATATATATTTTGGTAATAAAATAAGATGACTCTGAGGAAACAACTGTAAGATATGTCTTTGAAAAACTCACTCTAGAAGTTTGGTGAATAGACAGTCGCATGTACTCCAGCTGACTATTTGATTTTCAAAAGCTACTGGTGACTGCTTACATCGCTTTAAAATCAGTGATCTCGGTATCATATTGTCGTACAACTTTCATGGACTTGGTGTCGCTGTTCACATCGGGCTGTCACAGGGGCAGGGTCACAGTGACCTCCTGAGTGAATGAACTGCAGTGACTGGATACCTCCAAGTAGTTGAGATATGGAAAAAGTGGAAACCATTGCTCCTCAGCAAAAAGAACAAGAAGACAGTGAGAAGACTGACACCACATTCCCTTTTTAGGAAAAAAAAAAAAGTGGGGATGCAGTTTTGAATATAATCAATTGAAATGGTGGTGAGAAATTCTGACAATCTACTGAGTAGTTAAAAATAAGAGTGTGACTTCAGAAATGTGTATACTATTGCCTAGGACACCAGAATTAGGACAGCACGCTCTGAATGCAATCTTATTTGATGAAGAAATAAACAGTTCCCTATGTATCTTTCAGGGTTTATTTTATTTTATTTCCAAAGTAGAGAATGAATCCTTCTCAATCTTGAAATTGAATGTTTAAAAAAAATTTTTTTTAAGATCTTATTTTTTTATTTGACAGAGAGAGATCACAACTAGACAGAGAGGCAGGCAGAGAGAGCAGAGGAAACAGGCTCCCTGCTGAGCAGAGAGCCTGATGTGGGCCTCGATCCCAGGACCCTGAGATCATGACCTGAGCTGAAGGCAGAGGCTTTAACCCACTGAGCCACCCAGGCGCCCCTGAATGTTTAAAATTTAATATACCTAACGGGATTCTCAACACTCTATAAGATTTTTTTAAATTCCACTTGTGTTCATTTTTAAAGGGACTTTCAAAGTTGTCACTGTTATGCTATTAATGCTGTTTTAACATCTTTCAGAAATAATTGGCAATAAGACCTCTGTAGCCATGGCTAGTTCTGACGTGAAACCAAAATCAATAAGTCGTGCCAAAAAATGGTCAGAAGAGATAGAAAATCTGTACAGATTTCAGCAAGCAGGATATCGGGATGAAATTGAATATAAACAAGTGAAACAAGTTTCTATGGTAAGATGTGTCTACAAACCTGAACTCAAAATATTCAGTGACAAGTATCAAAATCAAACAAAGAACCAGAGAATAACTAAAAGGAAGCTCTACTCCAATTCTCTCATTTTATTGATGAGGAGACTGAGGCCCAGAGGAGTGGTTTTCAGATAGACTGGAGAGAGGTGGTCCCTCAGCATGGAAACATTAAGAACTTTCTAGCTTTTATTGAACAACCATGCTCTGCCAGATAAAGCTTTGATGATAACCACAAAAGCAGTATCTTATCCCCTTACTCAAGTAATTCTATTGCCAGATATTGTTTGTTGTATAACCTTTACTTCTTTCCACTTTCTTTTTTTTTTTTACCCCAAATTATAAAGGGGTTAGATTCTGTTTATCATGGAGATTATAAATGACAGAAAACTATTAAAGAGCAACTCCCTCCTGACTTTGGTTGTGCATTACACTCCCATGCCCAATAATGTGATTGAGATGAAATAAGACTTAAGACAAAGAACCTCCTTAAAGGGGAAGTCCCACAAAGTGAGAGGAGTGTGTATGTGTGTGTGTGTGTGTGTGTGTGTGTGTGTCTGTGTGTGTGTGTGTGTGTGTGTGTGTGTGAGAGAGAGAGAGAGAGAGAGAGAGAGAGAGAGAGAGAGAGAGAGATACAGGCAAGAACAAGCCTTTTCACTGTATGACTTGGCAATTTTGCAGAGGTCTTGCAATTCCCTTCAATATATACTAATTGGTAATAAACTGTTGGGAAAGAAAAAATTTCCACTGTTCTTTTGGTTGGTCTAATAATTAAACTGACCCATGACAGAGTAACAGGAGAAAAAAACAAATTTCATCTAATTTCATATATATGGGGGGCCCAAATATATAAGACCCAAGCATTGACCCAATCAGGCCATTTATATCCCTTTTAAACAAAGGAATAAGAAATGTGTGAAGAACTGATGACAAGACAAAGTAACTTGGGCTTGAGTACTAATTAGTGGGGAAATGAAGCAGAATGTATTTACATAGCCCTTTTGGCTCTGAATTCTCTCTCTCTGGTGACAAGGATGTCTGTCTACCTCCAGGTGCAGGGAAGATGCCTTTGACACGAGAGATTTATTTCCTACTTTTAGGGTTACAGAGAGGAGGGCCAGAGTCCTTATGTACCACTTTCTCAAGTAACTTTAACTTGAAACCATCAGTATGTCGAAGTGGCATGTTCTGGGTCAGTGTGTCCTCAACCCCTGTCACTACCATGTGCAAATTTCTGTGTCAAGTGCTTTAGGAGATAAAAATATGCGTACCTGACCTCAAGAAATTGACTGGGCTAGTAGGAAGAGAACCAGATTTAGAATCTACCCGGGGTCTGAATCCTGGCCTCTCTCTCCTTAGCTGAGCAATCCTGAACAAGGATTTTAACTTGGCTGAGCTCAACCGTTGAATTGTAATGGCAGTGCCTGCTTTAGAAAATAGTTACAGGAGTTAAATGACATCACGTGTTTGAAGGGTCTGACACTACAGTGCTTAATAATTTGTTGAGTGAATAAAGGGTAAGTGCTTAAAAGGACAGCTTTTATTATTCTTATTATCTTGGAGAAGATTAATAATGACATGAACAGTAAAAATTATGCAAGTCAAAATATATGTGTCTTTAATAATAACACGGGAATTTAGAGAAAGACGAAATTGCTTCCTCTTGGGGACAGTCCTCCAAAAGGGCTTCAAGGCCCCCAGAGACATTTGCAGAGGGCCTTGACGGTTGGCCAGGATGGCAACTGAACGCTTGCCTTGACTGGTATGTCTCTACCAGTGTCTAGAGATGGGAAGGGTTTGAGCAAAGTTCTCTTTCCTCACCAAAGCACATGTCCTTTTGGGACACATAAGCTACTGAAGCATACTGACCTCCCTAGCTGGTCTTGAGGACTCTGTCAACTGCAAGGAGTGAAGCTGTCCTCCATTGAATGGGAGTCCTCAAGTGAAAAGTCAAGAAGAAAAATTATAAAATACAAGAGATATTTTAAACGACAAAGGGTTGGTGAGCATAGAACCATTACAACTGCTTGGAGGCTCATCCCGTATACAGAGGCCATTTCTTCACTGGATGAGATGCTTTTTAGGACCCTAGTAAATGAAAGAGAGCTTGCTCTTGGCCCCAATTGGAAGAGAGTTATAATGGTGACTTGAGAAAAATCCTCCTTTCTCTGCTGGGGGCAATGGAAGCTAGGAAAGACAAGCCTAACCTCAGTGATAGGAAGCATTGATTTTTTTTCCTATACTGTATATGTCAGACATCCTTCTAAGGTTTATCTGATATGCTTCTACCTATTTTCATTAATTAATAAATAAATGAAACAACATAAAAAATGGAAATGTGCTGTTAGAAAACAAAGGCCATGCATTCTTTTATATTCATGATGTACTCATATCCCAGGGGAGGGCTGTGAGTTATGGATGGGACATATGGGAAGTGACCCCCTGTAGAGATGCTGGCGAGGAGCGGTTGATTATCTAGACCATGGGACCTATGTGTGATCAGGTTTTGACAATGATGGAGTAGATCTTACAGAATCCAGAAGAAATACACCAAACAAGAGAAATGCACTGACCTCATCAAGAAAGTACACCATGAATTTGGAGAGGAAAGGGTTAAAAATGTCCAAACTAGGTCGAGCCAAATGATAAACACACCAGCATGACATTTGAGAAAGAATAATGGGGAGAAGGTAAGAAAAGATAGTGGAAGATTAGATTCATGACCTCAGATTTCTATTAAAAATTGGGTTTCAAGGGGCACCTGGCTGGCTCGCTTGGTGGATCATGAGACTCTTGATCTCAGGTTATAAGTCCCAACCCCATGCTGTGTGTAGAGATTGCTTAAAAAATAAAATCTTAAAAAATTGGTTTTCAAGCAGAGCTTGTGATATGGACTTGAGGAATGCATATGCACCTTTAGGTACCTCGAGTCTATCTGGTCCCATTTGTCACGCTGTGACATCAATGCTCAGCACTCAGGTGCTTTCAGAGTGGGGCCTGAGCCTAATTTCCTCCTCGGGCATTACTTTTAGATATTAGAAAGCAAAAATGTTTGTAATAATTTGTAAATATAAGAAAATGTTTAGAGTCTTTTGAATGTTTCCTCTATCTTGGTCACTGAGTAGAAATTTAAATCTAGACATTGGGATCTAGAGAGATGCACCAAATTAGCTATTTTACAGTGTAAGGATCTAACTTAGGGTGTGTCTGAGGTGTGCATAATATTCTCTTGAAAGGTCAAGTATTTTTAGATTTAATTTTATGCTTTAATTTTTGGATGTAAGATACTGTTAACTATTTGATAGTAAATTATTATATAAAAATAAAACCAGCATCATAGTATTTGTATTCTGGTTTCTGATGTGCAGGTAGATCATTGGCCAGAGACGGGATACGTGAAGAAACTCCAGAGAAGGGACAATACTTTCTATTACTACAACAAGCAGAGGGAGTGTGATGACAAGGAAGTCCACAAAGTAAAAATTTATGCTTATTAGCTTTCATTCTTTGTGATGTCACCACTTAAGACTTCATTGCTTCATTCTACAACATGTAAATGTCATTTTACAAATAATTCAAATGCAGATTCCACTGAATGTTTTGAAACACAAACGCCATGAAACCTGGCATCAAGCAGCCTGTTCTGTTCTAGAATATAATTGCAGAAACATTAAAGTTGTACCCATCTTGGTCCTGTTCCTCTGATTATTTTCACTGAGGTAGAGTAACCATGATGCACAGAAACAGACATCCCCATTTGACACCATCCCATCAGTTAGCCTCCTTATTTATAGGTTAGGGCTCCATACTACCTACACCTGCCCCCAGCCTTTACCACTTTCCAAGACCACCATTTTAAACTATCAGATCTGCCTCTTGTGGCCCGAGGGCTTTCTCTTGTCGCTGGAGTCTTTTGCCTCTTGCAGGGTAGACTGGAAATGCCAAGGGCTGCTGGCCCCTAGGAGCAGTCCTCAACCAATGACTGATGGGGAGGAGGTGTTCAAAAGCCCCGACCACCTGGTACCTCAGAGGAATCCACCAGAGGTGTGTGCTTTACATTGGCGCCCAGTTTCCCAGCAGGATGAAGCTTCAGTCACCTGCAGCCCTGTCTGGCTGGATCACATTGCCTACTGGCTACTGTCTCCCTCCCTTGCCCCTCTCCCCACTCCAGGCCAGAGGTTCCCTTCCTCCTGAATCAGCTCTTTGTACATGTACTTGTCCTAACCCTGGGTTCTGGGTTCCCAATCTAGACAATTCCTGTTCCAGTGCTCCCTGGAATCACTGTAGAAACAGCCTGAGTGCTAATGAGCAAAGCAATAATTACCCTGTAAGGCACAGGAAGTCCCCAAAATTCATGAGTCTTGAGTGCTTTGAGCTTAAATAAATGAAAGACACCCTTTCTATTTTAACTATGTTTTCACTAGATTTTTTGTCACCATTCCTAAGTTTTGACCTTTAAATAGATTCTTGGATACGGGGATCATATCCATTTATTCATCCAACTTCAGCTCCCATTTTCCAGAACTATCTGCACTGTGACGCTCCATTAGTCTTCCCAAATCAATGTTGTGCTTCTTCAGCATTTTTCTTTTTGAGAAAAAACATCACAGGAAGGATAAATAGATTGGCAGACTTCTTTTATGCCTTTCCCAGCATTGCTTGGGGTCATCTCATGGTCTTGAAGCCATTTATCTGTATCTCTGTGCTCAGGCGTTTTATCATCCCTTTCCAGAGTTGGCCAACCCCTCGGTACTGAGCATAAGAATGTTCTAAATCTGATAATGCTTTTTTTTTTTTTTTAACCCTGCTGTGACAGAAGATGTCCCCAGATATCTGCCCTGCCTCCAAATACACCCTTATCCCCGAATCCTGAGCATATGGGGCCTTACACAGCAAAAGACACTTTGCAGATGTGATTAAGGTAAAGATCTTGAGATGGGAAATTATGCTAGAATATCTGGGTGGGCCCAATGTAATCACTTGGGTCCTTAGCGAGGGCAATAGGCTGGTCAGAGTTAGAGAAAGAGCTGGTCAGAGTCCTGAGGGACGTAAGGAAGGAACCCAAATCCAATGAACGCAGAAAGCCTCTAGAAGTGGAAAAAGCCAGTAAATAGCTCGAGTCTTCAGAAGAGACACAATCTTGCCCACACCTTGGTTTTACCAAATAAGACTTATTTCAGACTTCTGGCCTCCAAAACTCTAAGAAAATAAACTAGTGGGGTGCCCGGGTTAAGCGACTGCCTTCGGAGACCCGGGATCGAGCCCTGCATCGAGAAGCCTACTTCTCCCTGTCTCACTCCCCCCGCTTGTGTTCCCTCTCTCGCTGTGTTTCTCTCTGTCAAATAAATAAATAAATAAATAAATAAATAAATAAATAAATAAATAAATAAATAAATAAATCAAATCTTAAAAAAGAAAATGGAAAGCCACTTTCTCGATGGCTCCCTTTTTGCCAGTTTTGTAAGGTACTTGTGTCTGCTGAGCACGGGTGCTTCTGAAAGGCATCCACAACCATTGCCACCTGCTCCTTCTAGATTGCTCGCCAGAGGGACTTGGCCAGCAGGCTTCGGTCTATGATGGCAACAGCCTCCCTTTCAAGAGACCTGCCCTTCCTCTTCGGTGCTAGAAGCCAGCGCTCAGCTTCCGGAAGAGGCGTTCCGACAGGAGCACACAGTGGCCAGTCAGATCACAGATGCAAGCAGCAATAGGCCCAGGCCGCCAAGCCTTGCCATGGCCTCCTGGTTTGAGCAGAGGCTGCAGAAGGACCCCCGTTGCCTGGGTAGCTGACACCCGTAAGATCGCTCCCACTGAACTGCATAGGGTGACGTGTGGTCCAGAAGCTGGCGAACGTTCACCAACTACGTACTTGTCCTGGCCAACCTGGTTGCCCTTTACAGTACCACGAGGAGCTTTTTAAATAATACTGATGCCTGAGCCCCACCCTGTTCTAGTGAAACCATATCTCTGGGAGTAGGACACAGGCATTGGCTTTTAAGTTTAAAAAAGAAAAACCACAAACTCCCCCTGGTGATTTTAATGTGCGACCAAGGTTAAAAGCCATTGCCCTCAGTTCTTGTTTTCTATACGATTCAGACCCCAAATCCAACCATCTCCTGACTGCTACCACAGGGCCCAGATCCCAGACAAGTATTTGTTTAGAGCTGGGGGAGGAAGACACTAGGTTCAAGCTGGTCATTCTCAGACCCCCCCCCCCGTCAGATTCACACCAGGAGGAGAAACATCTCCTACACTCCCCAGATCGAGGAGTTTCTCCTGATTCCAGCTGCCACTTTTTGCTTTCAATTGTCTCCCTCTTGTCTGGGTTTTGTCCTACTGGTTTGAACCCAGAATCTTCAGATGCACGGATGACTCTCTTTGGATTGTGTGTCTGGTTTTTTAATTCAGAGCATCTCTGCCCACCCCCACTTCCCGAGATACTGCTTCTCTCATTCTCCCAGGCTCCGTGCACTGCAGCCTGAGGTCTACCGTTGCCCCGATTCCCAAACATCACCAGCCACCAGGGTACTGCGACTGAGCACCAGCCTGCCTGTTGCGAGCAACCCCAGATACTAAGCCTGCGGGTGGAAGGTGCTGGTGTTGCTAGAGAGATGGTGACGCGGGCAGACTCTTGTGGCGGCTGACTGTCTGTCAAGTTGTCTGGACCGTGAGGTCCCCAGATATTTGGTCAAACATTATTTGGGGTGTGTCTGTGGATGTTTTGGGACAAGCTATGACACGTTAAGTGGTATGGTGCCTGGCTGGCTCAGTCAGTACAGCATGCAACTCTTTATCTTGGGGTCATGAGTTCAAGGCCCATATTGGGGAGAGAGCTTACTTAAAATAAACAAAAATAAATAAATAATTTTTTTAAAAAGTTAAAAAAAAAAAAAACCAAACATCTGAAATGGTAGACTGAGTAAAGCAGATTGCTCTCCCTAACATGGGTGGTCCTTATCCAATCAGTTGAAGGTCTGCAAAAAAACAAAAAGACATTGCCTCCCTTCTTTCTACGAGTAAGGTGAAGCTCCTCCCACTTGACAGCTCAATCAGGCACATGGAGCTTTTGTTATCTTTGAATTGGACCTACACTGTCGGCTCTCCAGGCTGTGCAGCTGGCCAACTGCAGATCCTGGCACCTGTCAGCCTCCGTGAACACCTGAGCCAACTCCTTATAGGAAATTCCCTATACCTCCTGTTGATTCTCTGGAGAACACTGCCTAACACTGCCTTCCCACCCAGAACCCACAATGCAGTTAAGAAGGTAACAAACTCACGATGAAGCGAGTAACAGCCCAGTGGCCCCCTGAACGTCAAAACACGAATAGAAAAAAGATGACTTCAATAGGTTAGAGAAATTAGGGGAAGCTTTGGGAAAGTTTGGGTAATGGAGTGAATCTTGAAAGACACATCTGCTGAGCATAACAGAATCTAGTCACAGGTATCGAATGGCCCAGGTCTCACGAAGTAAATCTCAGATTGGACTGGGCGGCCCCTTGCAGGGCAGCAACGATGGCTGATTCATGTGTGTGTCCAGTGCCCAGCACGGTAGGCACTCGTTGAATGAATAAACATTCGTTGAATGAATCAAGGAACGAAGACAGTGATACAGCTGCATATTGAGAAATGCCACAGATACATTTAGACTGACAAATGAGTGTGTAGGTAAGTCAAAGAGGGCGCTTAGCTACATGGAAAGCTGCCGTCGGGTGGCCCAGCAGTGGCGTCGGAGATATTAACTAAGACCGACAGAGAGACAGCTTCTGGGTCCAAGGCCGCTCCAGCAGGCTCTGAGGGGCACAGCAATGGCTGAGTGGCAGAGGATCACCACTGGATTTTTGCAAGCATTATTGCCTCCTTCTGTCTCCAGCCTGATTCTTCTGGAACATTTCCACACATAGTGTTTAGATGGTGCTGGCAAGCATCTCACCCGGGGCCACGAGGACATCTCCCATCCCAGAGTCCTGCACACCCACGCAGCCTCAGTCCCGCCCAAGGTCATTGCCGGACTCAGGGCAGAGACCATGCTCCTTTCCTTCTACGGCATCTTTCTGTGTCATGCTCATTACGCTCAGGGGTACCGGCCATCACCGGCAGTGTGAAATCACCTCATCGCTGTATCAAAGGCACACAAACAATCCAAACAGTCTCACAGACAAGTGGAAAGGATCTTTGAGGAACCCAGAGAATCTTCCTGTAGTTGAGTCACAGAAAAGCCTCCTTGTGATTACTTTATTTGCAAAGAAATTTAAAAAAAAAAAAAAAAGGTGGCATTCTTTTGCTTTGGGCTGAGTGGCTCCTCAGCGACTTGTTAATACATCATCTGAATGTTGCCTCAAGTGTGTTTCCTTTTTCCTGTGGGGAACATTCAGCTGAGGGTCCGAGGGTCGATTCGGATCCTTCTGTCTTCCTTGTCCCCCAAGGGGACAGTCCCCCAAGCCTTCCCGTGTCTGTCCCCGCGGCTGCCAGCTGAGGCCGGGCCGCACCTCCCCCCTTCCAGGTGACTCCAGTAACGTTCATGCCTCTTCAGCCTCCACCCCACGGCAGCCCAAGTGAGTCTCCTAAAGTGCCAAACTAGACCCTGACTCGCTTACAAAACGCTTCAGATGTTCCCTATCATTCTAAAGATAATGTTTCCACGCCACCCGATGTCTTACATGGCCCTCCATGACCTTGTCACTGTTTATTCCTTGGGCCTCTTCTCTGAGAAGCTCCAGCCTCCACACCTGACTAACCTTTTTTCAGATTCCTAAGGCTCCCAGGTTTCTCCTGCCAACCAGCTTTCTCCTCAGCCAGCTGCCACTTCCCCCACAAGCCACCCCGAAGCCTGTCCGGGCTAGCTCCCTCTCTCTCCTTGCTCTGCTCACCGTGGCCTCCCTTCGGAGGAAGTCCTTCCTCGCTTCCTTTACTCCCATGAATCTGGGTTGGTTGCCCTTCCCTGGCATGTTCTCGGGCACTCTTATTTAGGCACTTACCACATTCTGCTATAAAACCTGTTTTATTATCATACCTGCCACCCCTTTCCCGGGGAATACTATGAACTCACAGAGACAGCCTCTCTCAGCACTACAGTTCTAGAATGGATGGGTGGAAAGAATGAACGAATAAAATGTTCTACTAATGACTAACAAAATAGAATTCTATCATTAAAACTTCCATAGAGCCCTGGGATAAAGGTAGGAATCATCTTTCAATCAATCATACCAGAATGAACTGGGAAACACTAGATATCTTTTCTTTTCTTTTCCTTTCCTTTCCTTCTCTTCTTTCATTCTTTCTTCTTCATTTGGAAGTTCATTAAAGAACATTTAAGAAATTACCTGGACTAGGAAAATCAGAAGTCACCTAGGGATCCAGGCTCACACATTGGATATAATTTGGATGTATTTCTTTCCTTTCAAAGGGCTATAGCTAGTATTTCAGACTCACAAATTCTCACAGTAACCCAGTAAGGCAGGGGGCTTCATTAACTGATTCCAGGCCACAGAGCTAGTTAAATATAAGAGCCGGGATATGGACCAAGACATCTTCATTTAAAGCCCTCCTTTCCACCTTTTCTGTCCACCCTAATCTATAGCTGCCTAGACTCATTGCTTTGAAAGAAAAAGGACTTTAATTATGCTCAATTTATTTTGCTATTTTATGTCTTTCAAAGAATGATTTTTAGTGGTTTTCCTAAGTGCCTCTCACTTTTGCACATAATCTATAAAACAATGATGAAACTGTTTACACTAATGAAAACCACCGGGAGGCCACCTGGGTACCCATTTCCGGCCGCTGCCCAGCCTGCTTGAGTCACAGCCTTACTGACCTGAAGGACAGCCAGACTGCAAATGTCTCCACATGACAACTCTTGGCCAGAACACAGTAAGCCATGCAAAATGAAAACCACCCCACAGAGAATTCTATAACTCGCTCGGTGCATTAGATTTCTCACTATTGTTCTTTCTGGCACAGGAAGTGATTTCTGAAGTGGTTTTTCAGAAGACATGAAAGTCAACATGTTCTTAAATTCAGGGAAGTGGGAACCAAATCTAGCTCTAGTTCCTTTCTCTCTGAGAAACAGCTTCCCTCATTCTGATACTTATCAAGGCGGGAACGTATTGAACTCATTTAGCAATTTCTCTGACTATGGATTTTATACTCAGCAGGCATAATGGATAGAAATCACTGGTTCTCCAATTTTGTGTTTCAGGAATTAGGATTTCTGAACATACGCCATCAAGATAATGGGTGACAGAAAAGATCAAATCCTTCTATTATTTAAAATCTAGGCACCTAAGCATGACTGACCCCTTTCTTTACCATTATTAGTGTGCACATAGTAAGTAAGAGAGGCTCTTCGGAAAATCACTAAAAATCAGCGAAGTGTAACTCTTCATTTGGGTTCAGGTCATGATCTCAGGGTCCTGAGATTAAGCCCCAAGTTGGACTCCGCACTCAGCAGGGAGTCTGCTTGAGAGTCTCTCTCTCTCTCTCCCTCTGCCCCTACCCCACTGTGCATACTCACTCTCTAAAATAAATAAATAAATCTTAAAAAAAAAAAAAAGAAAGAGGGATGAAGAGGCAGAAGGAAAGGAGGAAGAAAAAAGCAGGGGAGGAGAAGGAAAAAGGGAGGGGATAAGTAGGAAAGGAGACAGAGACAGAGACACAGGTATGATGGGACTCTAGGAAAAGCTACTGGGGATGGGAGCCGGCTGGCTATTGAGGAAGCACACGTAGCCTCTCGACCTTCGGTAAGCCCATCGGAAGCAGACAGACACCCTTGGGCATAAATAGAGTACAGAGCTTTTATAACCAAGGAAGATACGTCTCCCAATAATCTTTAGCATGTAAAAGTACTAGTAGAGAAAGACGTAGAGAAATTTCTATAGGATCCAAAGAACCTAGGAGGAAAGAGAAGACTCCATCCTTTTTAAAGTTCAACATTATCAGAACTTCTCTGATGGGCAAGAAAGGACATCAAAAAACCTCAAAAGGAGGCCATACTAGAGTCTAATGGTGGCCCAGCAAGATGAGCCATGGTGGAGCGTGCAGGGGCAGGAAGGCGCCGGTGGCCCTGCCATCTTGGTCCCGCAGGTGAGCTCCAGGAGGGACTAATGGGTTACCATATTGGGAGCCCATGCTGGGCACCACTGAGGTCTTTGCTGAAATGTAGGGTCAGTTTTCCACAATGAAGCACCAAGAGTTGAAAAGCAGGGGTCGTTCACTGAACTTCTACAAGTAGGAGTCAAGTGGGAGCTAGGAGAGAATGCAGTGAGGGGAGGGCTCTTCCAGGAAGGTGGAGAAGCAAAACCAGAAAAGGAAGGCACAGACCCAAGAGGGGATGGCCTGTTGGAGTCGTGACGGTCTAAATCCGGTGAATGGTGTGCACAGCCCTGCCTTCTGTGTCCCAGTTCTTCTTCCCAGTCAGAAGCATCTCGTACTTTCTTTTTGCCATTCTGCATGGGGACCCTTGGAGAAAGTACAAAGTAGAACCAACTCTGTGGTCGGGAAAGGGAAGAAAGGCACAGAGAATACGATTTTCCAACTTGGAAAGTCACAAAATCAAAGGGCTAATGCAAGCCTTAGAGGACCTGTGGCTCCACAACTGAGGAAATCCAAGCCCGCAGAGGGGCGAGGTGGGCCCGAGGCTTTACCGTGGCTGAGATCCCGGGCTCAGCCCAGCCCCTTCTGCACACCACCACGGCGTCTACCTATAACAAGTCCACTAAGGCACAAGGGCAGAGGAACCTCTCAAGTGGCCCAGCGCCAGAGGCTGATAACTGTACACTCAAGCCATGTCTCTGTCCTTATGTTTAATTGCAGCTGTAGCTACTTCCTGCCAAATCCTCTAGAATACTTGAGAGCGAGAGCTATACATCACCAGCCATCAATGCAGCAGCTTGTGCAACGCTGATATGATACAGGCCCCAGCTGATTCCCTGAGGACCTCTGGGGTCCTTAGGGACCCCAGCCCATTTCCTCTGAGCCGTCCACAGGCCAGGATGCATCTGAGCAGGGCAAAGGGCAGTACGGGAAATCCTGCACCCTATCTGCTCCTGGGCCCGGATTCTCTACATTTGGGGTGCATTCCGCCTAGGGGGCCTCGTCATCACAAGCACTGTTCTGCTCCACGGGTTTGGCAACAACTATGGCCAAGGCCAAGGCCAAGTGAAAACCAGTGTCTGCTGTGCCACCAGGGCACCGAGCCAAGGGCCCGGCGCACAGACAGGACGGACCCTAGCCCCCGGGTCAGCTGCAGGCCTGTGGAAGTCAGTGGCACCCCGAGTGGTGTTAGGGAGATGTCAGGAGAAAGGGTGGGATGTGAGCGAAGTCTCTGGGAAGAGGGAGGGATGAGGTGCAGGTCCTAGGGGCGCCCACCATTGCCCCAGGCCTCCGTCTCTTGTGCAATCTGTCGCCATCAAGGTGAAGGAATAGCAGCTCACAGAAAAGCTGGCGTTTACAAAATCTCCCTGGAAAGGTGTGCTTGGAGGTGACTTCCGAGACAACCATTCGACGCCCTCCCGCCACACTTATGTTTGCATTTGGGATCCCGTGAAGGGGTTTGGGGCAGCCCCCCCAAAATGTGCCACTTTGGCACGTGGGTTATTTTGAGCCAAAGGCACTTGAGACCCTGCGGGCTCACAAGAAAATTCTACCCTCCTTTAATCACCCAGAAGGATCTAGATTGGGGGTCTTTCCCAGAATAAGGGTTAGTAACAGAGATAAATTTTATCTGAGTGACCCACCTGCAGGGTAGAGCTCCTCTCCTTGGGCTGGGAAGTGCCCCCTACCACCTACCATCGGAGGCCCAGAGCCCGCCCCCCTCTCCCTCCTTCTGAATGACACACACACCTCATTTTGCCTGTCTTTGGAATTCCCACATCTGGTGGATTCTCCTTATGTACACCTACTAAATTCCATTCTCTCCTATTCCTCCGTCTCATGTCAATCGGATTCTTTGCTCGGCTGGAAGGACCTTTGAGGGGACAGGAATTCTTGCTCCTGACACCAGCACGTGGGTGACGGCTGCTGCCGGGGACCCCTTCCTGCGGGCCATATGCTTGCCTGCCTGCTTTCATGGCCTCCACATCCAAGTCCCCTCAGCAGTTCTCTTTTTCTGCCTGTAGTTTTGTTTTGGGTTCTTTTTTTAAGATTTTATTTATTTATTTGTCAGAAAGAGAGAGAGAGAACACGTATGCAAGTGGGCAAGTCAGCGGAGGGACAGAGAGAGAGGGAAAAGCAGACTCCCCGCTGAGCAGGGAAGCAGGGAGCCCCAGGTGGCACTTAATCCCAGGACCCTGAGATCCCGACCTGAGCTGCAGGCAGAGGCTTAGCTGATGGAGGCACCCAGGCATCCTCCGCACCCAGGCATCCTCCCCTCTAAATACGAGCAATCTCGGGGCTCTGTCCTATCCCACTTTCTTCTCCCCTTGAACCTGAATCTCACTCTCAGTGAGTCCACGGGTAGGCTTGGGGAGAGGGTCCACAACCCGCATTAAAACAGCATCGGGTACCAACACGACAAAACAACAAACAGGCATGGGCATTGCTTCTAGAAAGGAGGGCGGCAGTACACACCTGATTCTGGCTCTGCCTGCCGCCAGGGAAGAACACTGCTCTTTGCAAGGCCTTCTCACTCCATCCCTTGGCTTCACCCGCCCCCCACAACACAGACAACCCCAACTTCTCCCAGATACTTTCCTGAAAGCCAGACCCTGATGGCCAAAGACCGGCTGGAAACCTCCCCTGGGAGGCCTGTCTGGGACCCCAAACTATAACAATCCAAAACAATCCAAAACATCACTGTTCCTGATCCACTCCCCCTCTTGTGTTTTCTATTTCAGTAAAGGAACCACCTGGCACCGGCTGCCCCAGCCTGGGAGTCGTCATGATTCCTGCCCCCCACCCCAACTCCCCAGGCCCAGTGTGCGGAGGAGCCACAGCCTCTTCTCTTTAGCCCTTCACAGGACGGAGGGCTGCCTGGAGGCGTGGGCGCCCGCTCAGGCCGCCCTGCGCACAGCTGCTCGGCACCCACTTGTGTCTCTCTGCCAGACACACTGCACTTGTCTGGGCCTGATTTTCTTCATCTCCAAAATGCAGGCAATAGCACCGTTGCCCTCATTTTGTTGAACAGTGCGCACGTAAGTGAAAATCTGAAGACTCGATCTATGGTAAAGCTCGGTCGGGCTCCAGCTCCTCCAAGGCCGAGGCGAGGCCTGCTCCCTGTCCCCAGCCCAGCCCGACCTGCGCCGGCGCCCTCCTGCCAGGCGGCGTCCCTCTCCGGAGATTCCGCCCGCTTCCCTAAGCTTGGGACAAGGCCGCTCACCCCGCATCCTACCGGGTCCTGGCTTTTCCTGTCGGTGCCTGCGGGCCGTGCTCCCCCTCCGGCCTGGTGCTCCCCCTGGGGCCCAGGCCTCCGGGGGCTCTTCTTCCACTCGCTGTGCTGCAGGCGGCCGTGCTCTCTGCCTGTCCTCGGGCCGCCGCGCAGCCTTGACCTTCTTCACTGCGGCCTGCCCCCCACGCTGACACGGGGCAGCTGAAGCGACCCTGTGCAAAAACAAATGGTTTGGGTTTTTTGTGTGTGGTTTTTGTTTTTTTTTTGCCTTTTTCCTGCTTCTTTTCTTGCTAGGACCTGTGCCCCCTTCTTACACCTGCAGTGTGTGTCCTCCTTGTAAGGGACAAGGAGTTAGTGATTTCTGTGGAATCTTCCAGCACAAGAGACAACAGCTAAGGGACGGCCAGGTGACGCCATCATGTGAGAATTCCAGGCCACCCGAGAGAGGTGCCTTAAGGCCAAGACCCCCAGCTCCAGGGAATAAGTGACTTAGGACCGACACCTTGCCCGGTCCTTGTTCTGACCGGTTGCTGGAAGCCTGAGAGGACACCTGCACCACACCTCAAAGGTCAATAGAAACCCCAGACCGGGAGCTTCTCTCTCCTTTCGGAGCCCCTCCTGGACACCCCACTTGCATCAGCTACCTCTGGGTCTTTAGCGACCTCTGCTCTCACTTCCTCTTCACTCTTGTTTCGTTTCCTTTCCTTCTTGCGGGAAGCCAAGGACCCTCTTGGCTGGTCCTGCAGGACCCCTCTGGGTCCCAGACCCCTGCCTGCCCGCATCATAGCTGGTCATCTTTCCGAGATGGTTCCTCCCTGCCAGCCCCGGAGCCGGCCCAGGGGACTGTACCTGCACCATTATTCTAAAATGGTAAGAACAGTATCTTCTTAGGTACGCCTTATATACACAGCACATAGCTGGATTGTTTTTAATTTTTAACCCAATCTGACTGTTTTGCTAACTCGATAATTAAGGCTCTTACTATATAAAATACAATCACTGATATTTGGGGATTACACCTGCCATCCTGTGTTGTCTTTTTAAATCATTTCCTGTTCCATGTTTGTTTGTGAGACAGAAAAACTGAAGGGCTCCCTGAAATCCTGCTTTTGCTCCTTTCCCGTTCTTGCTGGGACCTGCACCCCCTCGTGCACGCCTCAGTACCAATGGCGTCTGTCCTCCTAAGAAGGAATGAACAATTCTCTAGAATCGACAGCATCAATGGAGGGACCAGAGAACGAATGGACAAAGCCATGTACATTCCAACCACTGGTGCTAGACATCTCAACGCCAAGACCCCCTGGATCTGAGGAGTAACAGCGGGGCCCTCATCTTGGTTCTAGCCAGTTCCTGGATGACTGAGGGGACACATACACCAGACCACAACCCTCAATAGAAACCCCAGACCCAGAGAGCAAAGATGAGACTCCCTCCTTCCTGAGTCTCCCAGATATTTGTCTCTACCTTCACCCTCTCTACACCCTCTGTAAATTCTGCTTCCCCTTCTGCTGCCTCCTGTGGGATTTCCACCCTACTCTCCTAGCTGATCCTGCAAGACCCCCTCTGGGTCCTTAGACCCCGCCTGTGTGCGTATTTGTCTTCCCTTTTTGCTTTGTAATTGACCAAGCATTCTTCTCTCCCAATTTGTTTGACTTAGGGTATGCTTCTGTTCTTTCAAGGACTTGCCTTACAATTTAAAATATGCATAATTATTAAAGTTTAAATTTAATCAAGCCTCTAAAATAATATAAGGACCTTCCTTTACTTGCTCTGACTTACACGTTATTGTTGTCTGGTATTTTACTTCCGCATATACTTTAAGACCCACCGGATGGTCCAACTCCTATGTCACTCAGTCACTGTTCATTTTCATTTGCCCATGTATTTTTCATCTTTTCTTGCATCTCAAGTCTTCCATCTGGGATCACTTACTTTCTGCCCAAAGGATTTCCTTGAAGATTTCATCTAATGAGTGTCTTCCCGAAGACAAACTTAAGTTTTGACTTATCTGAAAATGTCTTTATTTTGCCCTGTTTCTTAGAACCTGCCTGGAGGGGTGCCTGGTTGGCTCAGTTGGTAGAACATTTGACTCCTGACCTTGGGGTTGTAGGTTCAAGCCCCACGCTGGGCCTAGAGCTTAATTAAAAAATAAAAAATGAAGGGGCGCCTGGGTGGCTCAGTTGGTTAAGCAACTGCCTTCGGCTCAGGTCATGATCCCGGAGACCCGGGATCGAGTCCCACATCGGGCTCCCTATTCGGCAGGAAGCCTGCTCTCCCTCTCTCACTCCCCCTGCTTGTGTTCCCTCTCTGGCTGTGTTTCACTCTGTCAAATAAATAAAATCTTTAAAAAAAATCATAGAAATCATTTTAAAAAAATAAAAAATAAAAAAATAAAAAATGAAAATGAGAAAAACAAAACACTAAGAAATTTTGCCTTGAGATTTCTAACCTGGCTGTTTTTCTTTTAGCACCTGAAGAGATCCTTATACCTCCTCCAGCTTTCTGCAGTCTGACTGCTGTTCCCTCTAGGACAATGGTCAACACCCACTTCCTCACCTTCCTGGCCCCTCTTCATATTTGTCCTTTGTCTTTATTGCTTTGCAATTTCATTATAATGCATCCATATGTATTCTCTTTGATTTATTCTGCTTGGAATTTGCACCAGCATCATACATCAGTTCTGGAAAACTCCAACCCCTCTTGAATACTACCTCTACCAGATTCTCTCTTTTCTCCTCTGGGAGTCCAATCAAGGAGATGTTTCTAGTGGTTTTCTCTTAGGGGCAGAGTCACTACCACTCCTACCTGAGGATAATGTTGAGAAGTGACCCAGGACCTGGATCATGGGCTCTCAGCAAATGTCTGTTGAATAAATCTGGATATATGTTTAATCCTCCCACATATCATGAAGTGTGCCAAGCCAAAAGAAATGACATCAAATAAGAGTTTTACCTACTTTCACAAGAAAGAGCCCGAAGAATTTAACCCAGTTTTATTGAAGTTTGGTAGGTTTACCCCTGACAGCTGATTTCCCTTGCTAAAAGTTCCCATCTTTTTTTTTTTTTTTTTTAAGATTGTATTTATTTGACAGAAATGCAGCTAGAGAGGGAACACAAGCATGGTGGGTGAGAGAGGGAGAAGCAGGCTTCCCACCGAGCAGGGAGCCTGATGTGAGGCTTGATCCTGGAACTCCGGGATCATGACCTGAGCTGAAGGCACATGCTTAATGAATGAGCCACCCAGGTGCCCTAAAAGTTCCCATCCTTGCCTGCCTTTTATATCATCTTCCCCTCACAGTGCAAGCCTAGTGAGTCATCCAGGTGGTTTCTCCGAGGGTGCTTAATGGCTCTGGACCTTCATTAGCGAGACTCGGAGATAAAAATGGCATCCCTGCCCTGGGTGAACTTTCTTCCTCTGTTTAAGCAAGTGGCTCTGTTCCTTCGAAAGGGGCATGGGGGTCTTGGGATTCAAGTTGCTCCTGGAAAACAAGGGGATAAAGCCTTTGCTCTTTGGAAGTTTGGGGGGTATTATTTTTTCTATTCTGAATATTTGCAACATACAGATTGGAAAGTTGGCACTGTACTGAGTCTTTCTTTCTGACTTCTGACCTCTTCCTCAAATTTGAAGAGAGAACTTTATAAATACTTAGAAAACCAAGGTATTTCTATTTTGAAAACAAATATCCATTCTTACCCTAATTTTCTAGAGGGTATTGAGTGTTCTCTGCTTGATTTGCCAGCAGGGTTGTTTAGGTGCTGGAGTTTAGATATGTTGCATCTTTGTCTTTCTGGAAATTAGCTGGGAGTCTGGTTAATGGAAGGACTTGTGATAATCAGAGAGGAACTGAAGCAGGAACTCTTCACTCCTGTTTTATATCAGTTATGTTGCTTCTAATCATTTTCTTCTTCTTCCTCTTCTTTTTCTTTTAAATAGGGTTTGGAGCAGTAAATACAGTCAATAGATTTAAAAAGAAATCTGGAGGTGCCTGGGGGGCTCAGTCAGTTGAGCATCAGACTCTTGATTTCAGCTCCAGTCATGATCTCAGGGTTGTGAGAAGCTCAGGTTGTGAGCTTCCCATGAGAAGCTTCATGCTCAGCAAGGAGTCTCCTTGAGATTCTCTCTCACCTTCTGCCACCCCATAAATAAATAAATAAATAAATAAATAAATAAATAAATAACTATTAACGAAGAAAGCAGAAATCTGGTCTCTCTTTGTGCACAAGGCTGATTGGAGGTTTACCTACAAAGAGGTACTGAATTCAGTATTGGCCAGCAGGTTGCTGAGCCCAGCAATTTTGTAGCATCTCGTCATAGCACAGAGAGGAGAGAGAAGACTGGGACAGCCAGGACCACCACCCCATGTGCAACCTGGTTCTCCCTTCACCCCAGGTCCTCTAGCACCCTGCCTTGGTAAAGTCCCCTTGTTGGGCTGAAAGGGACCTGTCACAGAAGCCCCAGTTGGTGGCCACTGCCCTAGGGCAAGGCTTTACAAATGGCACTGACTTCTCACTCTTTAAATTGTATTGACTTGGTGGTGACCTTAAAATAAAATTGTAAATCCATGACCTAGCTCAAGTACTCATGTGGATTAGGAGAGGGGAAAGCAAGTTCAAGTTACCCACCCAAGTGGAGAAGAGGTTCTGTCCCCTGAAACTTACACCCCATTAGCAGTGAACATGACACTGAGATTCCCTTTCTTCCCCCTAAGATATTTACAAAATATAGTTTGATATTTACAAAATATATCTATATAATGCCGTAGCTGGTCACAAATTTTGTGATCACAGAAGTGCTTTAATACTTTTGAAAAGCACTGAGGACCTCAAAGAGCTTTTGCTTACATGTGATACATCTGTCAATATGAAATTAAAATGAAGACACTGTAAAGATACTTAACTTACGGTAACATTAATATACCCATTGTACATTGACATAATATTTTTTACATAAGACTATACATAGATTCTCCCCAAAAAAGTAGTGAGAAGAGTGGCATTGCTTTATAGTTTTATAGATCTGTTTAATGTCTGTCTTCATAGAAGGCAACTAGATTCTCATTTCAGCTTCTGCAAACTGTCACAATGCCCCAGCTCACGCAGCCTCTGGAAAACTCAACTATGCACACATGGGAGAATGGGAGTTAAAAAGGCAAATAATATTTTATGGGGCGCCTGGGTGGCTCAGTTGTTAAGCACCTGCCTTCCGC
This sequence comes from Spilogale gracilis, assembly GCA_004023965.1. Lineage (NCBI taxonomy): Eukaryota > Metazoa > Chordata > Mammalia > Carnivora > Mephitidae > Spilogale > Spilogale gracilis. The sequence goes on from PITA01012869.1 coordinate 21,105, forward strand.
TCAGGTTGTGATCCCAGGGACCTGGGATCAAGTCCTGCATCCAGCTCCCTGCTCAGCGGGAAGCCTGCTTCTCCGTCTCCCACTCCCTCTGCTTGTGTTCCTGCTTTCACTCTGTCAAATAAATAAATAAAATCTTTTTAAAAAAGCAAATAATATTTTAGTATTTCCCAAAAATAGCTCTAACCACCAGAAAAGGTCTCAGGAATTTCTGGGGGTTCCCCAGACCATACTTTGAGAACTATGGATACATATACTGTCAAGGACATAGTTATATCTTTAAAGGACAAATAATTTCAAGACCTCATGGAAGTCAGTATCGAATCTTCATCAGAATCATTCAGGATGTCTTAAGAACACTTTCTATGCTCATCTAAATTGTTAAAAAGATACCTTTACAAATAAATTATTATTCAACTGATTTATACTTGTGGCTATTTCATGATCATTGCCATGTGCATGATACTCATTCTCATCCATTTTGAGTGGATTATCATGAGCTTGTTGAACAGTGGCAATCATGTTTTTCTTCCCCAGATGTGGTATGGATCCCATAAAGAGAAAAATGCAAGCTGAAACCCATGCATTCCTTCGACTCAGGTACAACTCCTCATGTGCCCGGGGAACTTTGTTTCCCTTGGGGAGGACAGTGGGGAGGGGAGCCCGGGAAGGAAGAATCCGGTCCTTATTTTCCTATCTGGTGACTTTTGGCCAAGTCTAGGGACAATGGCAGGAACAGTCCTGGCTAATGACAAGACCTTTAAATCTCTGTCCATAGAATCCCTCCTTTTCTCTGAAATGTGCTCTAAACACTTCCTGGTCAGTGTCGCCTCGCTATCTCCGAGCTCATACTGACCACAGTGCTTTTTCTTTTATTCTGAGCCAGCTGGGAACTTAATCAACTTTCAGCAAAGTAACTAGACCAGAGCCAGGAAAGAACTCAGGCTCCCCAGGAGACGGTGACATCAGCATCTCAGAAGCGCTGTGGCTTTTCCCGTGGTCTCCACTGTCCCAGTCCCTCTGCACTTCCTTCCCCACCGGGACAACGGTCCTTACTGCCCAGAGACCCATCTGGAGCTGAAAGTTTTGGTGACAGAAGACCACTGGAATTACTAGTCAACTTTCTTCTCCCACTTTTACAGAGAGATAGGTCTCCCTGAAACTTGCAGAGAAAGAAATCCACTGCCAAACCTTGATCTACAGGCTTTTCCCTTCCATAGGCAGTTTTCAGTTTCTGAACACACATGTTAGAGGAAATATCAGGCCTACACTGTTACTGCCCCAAGTCAAAGGCCCAGCCTCAGATTCTTCAGATAAAGAATTGTCAGAAAAACTAATGGGCTGGGGCGCCTGGGTGGTTCAGTCGGTGAAGCCTCTGCCCTCAGCTCAGGTCGAGATCCTGGGGTCCTGGGATGGAGCCAGTGTCAGGCTCCCTGCTCAGTGGGAAGCCTGCTTCTCTGTCTCCCTCTGCCTGCAGCTCCCCCTGTTTGTGCTCTCTGTCAAATAAATAAATAAAATCTTAAAAAAACAAAACAAACAAAAAACCAAATGGGCCATCTCTTGGTGGATTTTGGAGGCTCTCCCAAGGATTTTACTCACAGTAACTTTCGCAAGAATATATTCCCAAACTGATGGCAGATATACCCACTGCTAGTAGTTACATGGGAGACAAGTGGGTTTCTTTAATATATATAATTATCTATAGAAAACTGGGGATTGGCAGTTCTTGAGGCCGCTGATCCAGGAAGACGACATTCTAAGAGTGATATCATCTCCTTTGAGGCCACCTGTGATATTTTTTTTTGGCTTGCAATGGAGCCTGGACACAAAAATTTTATCTACAAAATATTTTTTAAATAAAAAATGTGTTCTATTCAAGCTTTTACAGATACAATTTTTGTGCCCAGGAGCCACCAGAAGCCAGTAAAATATACAAATGGTTCAACATGCATGTTTCATCACTTAACCAATATTTGTCAAATAAATTAATGGCGGAGCCTTCTCATGTCCCTTAGAGGGGTCAGCAGGAGCCGGCCTCTACTTGGGAAGTGTGGAGGTGAACCAGAAGACAGAAGTGGTTTGCCTTCTTGTGAATTCTGTTCCAGAGCTCATTTAGTTCCCACGCCTGTGCCCAGGCCTTTATCTCGGGAGATGTGCATACTGACGCTTGATTCTTCTGAGAGGACTGAGTCTGAACACCCTGCAAAGCCTTTGCCAATGATCCAAACCTACCAACGGCTCCCCTGTTCGAACTCCGCCAGGGCAGTGACTGAGGGGCCAGCAGCGGGCCCGTTGTCACCACTGTGCACTGTCACGCTGTTCTCCTATCGCGCCTGGGTTTCATTCCTTCTGTGAAGTTTGTAGAAGGCAGATGCTTAACACATGCTTCTTTTATTTTCTCCACAAAGCCTGGAACTGGGTGTAGGGTCACCATGGCCAGTGCTGGGAACTAGAAATTTAAGCAAGTAGCTTCGAGAAGTGGCCCATACTTGCTGCCCCTTGAGAATAGAGACAATCCCGCCCATCCTCACGTCCCTCCATTCACTGCCCACCTCCGAGGGGCCCTGGGTGGACCCAACTCTCTCCATTTCTAGCCTCTGCTTCCTCCCAAGTGTGATCCTCACGGGAGGCAGGGTGTGTGTGTGGCTCACTTAGCACAGAGTCAGAATCAAAGAAACCCCAGCCCGACACCACCGCTTGTGGAATGGAAACGTAATCCAAATGACTGTGCACATTCAATCCAATATGGTACGCAGAGCTGGGCTTTGTACTTAAGCCTAGCCCAAGTATCGATCATCTACAGACTTCACTTAGCAGGATGGAAACCCTGGGACCTTCAGAGCTGTGAGACTCAGAGCTGGGTCTCACCTGTCAGGGGAAGGCAGCAGAGTAACCCCAGGTGTTGTGGGGAGGATTAAATGAGGCCACGCTTAATTGACAGTTTGGCACAAAACCACAAGCAAGTTTTAAAAACAAAACACACACACACACAGACACACACACAGACACACACACACAATTCACTACCAAAGGCTCTCGTGAGTTTTGTTGAATTAATATTTCTCAAGTAGAGCCCAGGTTCAACAACAGACCACTAGAGAAATTGAAACGGAGACGTTTACTACCTGAGGATCCTGGAGGAGGACCACAGCACGCCTGGGGGTGCCACGCGGGGGTCAAGACCAGGTGCCGGCCAAGGGAGTGGCAGGACCTAGAGCACGGACCTCCATGGGGGGGGACACGACATTGGCAGCCCCAGGCTAAGGCCTGATCGCTCAATTCAAACAACGAAAAAACGGGGCTTTTGGTAAGGTTCACAGGGGTCTCATCTAAGGAGCGCACAAGGGGAAGGCTCCGTCTGAGAGGCAGGAGAGACACAACGATGGTGGGAGAGTTGTAGGGAACTTACCCTCATCTGTGACCTCTGGGGAACACGCGGGGAGGGCTGTTCAAGGGCGGCAGGCGGCTGACCCCACAGTGTGGATGCCGAGGCACTATTATAGAGGGGCCTGGCTAAATTCTCCACAGCTCTCCAAAAGAAACATCCCCAAAGCCAAAACAAAAGATAATTCACTCTCTGGGATATTCCACCCATAGAATACAAACAATCTTCCTAACACTCTCACCTCCCTCCAGTGGGTCCAATCACAGCGCCGTGCACACAGTCAGCTTCCCCTCTGCAAATCGCTAGCACACCCCAGGCCCCGCTCCTCAACTCTGCTCCTCCCTCCACTCCCTCTCCTTCCCCAGCAGGCTCTCAGCCTTTTCTCAGCGGACACAATCCCGCTGGTGAAGCCCCTCCCTGCCCCCCCACCTGCGGGGGAGGGGGGGGCCTGGGGGCCGAGGGAAATCCGGGCGCAGCTGGGAAGGACCTTGGCCCACCCCGCCCTTCACTCAGGCGGCCCGCATCCCCGCTGTTCCCACCTTTCCTGTTCCCACCTCTCCTGGGCCCCTCACTATACTTCTGGCGGCGTGAGTGTCCCCTGGCTCTTGGCTGTTCTCTTTTTTTTTAATTCCCTTTTGTGTGTGTGGTTTCAGTGTGGTTCATTTCTGGTGAGCACCTTCAGGTTCACGGAACCTGCTCTCAGCTGCGCGGGTGTTGAAGGAATGCCTCACTGTTGGAGTAAGGACCTATTGGAAGTCCAAGCTGCCATCTTGTTTACTCAGAAAAACAGCTCCAGGTGTTCTGGGCAAAAGGCCCCTGGAAAAGGCGAGCCAGGTTGGGGGAGACATCGGTTAACCCTTGTAACCTCCCATCCCGGGAGGGTCCCGGGGAGGTATTTAGATGCAAACTAAGAATGGGCGGCCAAGTAACTGGTACTTGGGCTCCACCCAGATGCCCTTAACTTCCAGGTTCTAGGGGCCATGCAAGTGCAAATCAACTCAGGCAAGCCGTGTGGGTCGGTCAGCTGGGGCTGTGGTTTTACCCTATACAAAGTGTACATTAACTCTGGGTGGTTACGTGACCCTAGTCAGCCTGTGATTTGGGGGGTGCCCTATAAAAGCCAGCCTGAGAAATTAGGCGGGGCCCTTCCCCACGGGGAAGTGACCCTGGCTAGCTGGTAAAATTCTGATGCTTGGCACAAAATAAAGCTTTGCTTAAACTTCGCTTTTGTATCAGCCTCATTCCTTTAAATACGGATGCTATTATTAGTGCCACTTATGTCTAGAAGTTCCATGTGACTCTTTGGCTCTCATCTGAGTCTGATGCTGTTTATTGCTTTGCTCTTGACGATGGAGTTATTTCCTACTTTCCCATGGGTTTGATAATTTTTTAATTTGAAGGCCAGCGTCACACATAAAACAAACATAGAGGTAAATAATTTTGCACCTGGGTTTGTGGGCATCCCTTCTGCCGGGCCCTGCGGGGAGCTGAGGCCAGCTGGAGTGGACAGGCCGGTCCCCGAGAGCACTCCAGGGCAGCACCAGCTTCCAAGTCCCTGGCGTTACTGTGTGCCCAGCATGGAGTCCAGGCTCCTGGAGCATTTTCTCAGCTTTCTGGTCTTGTGCTTCGTGAAACAGGCCCCACCAGCAGGCCACTGTTGCTGGTCACAGATAGCCGCCGCCGTAGCCTCTGGGGTAAGTCTGGGGAGTCCTTGGATGCCCCAGAGGGATGTGAGCTTTGATCTTGGGCAGGTCCTTCGTGGGGTCTTGTGGGTGGGCCTTTCTCAGCACACCTGCCCCTTCTCATATCTGTGATTGGTCTGGGGGCAGGGTGGGGGGAGGACACACGTTCCCTGGGCCTTCCCAGAAGTATGGGTATCCAGGTGGGTCCAAGCCCTTTCTCCGCCCCTTCCTTGAGGGTAGAAGGTTAGTGCCCCAACCCCCTGCAGCCGTGTGCCCTTGCCTGTGCCCAGGGAGAAAAGGTCGAGTGCCTCTTCTCCAGCAAGTTGAAGCTCTTGCCTATGGGAGGGAAGGGCCTGGGCAGAGGTGGCGTCAGCACCCTTCTCAAGGTCATAGCCGGTTTCCTGCTGCCAGCCTGCTCCACAGACCAGACTGGGCTCCTTCCGGCTCCCTGGGTGGCTCCCAGTCCTCGTTGTGAACTCCTGCTGGAGGCTGCAAGCCAATGTGAGTCCCATCTGACCCATGGCCCCTCACTGGTTAACAGTTTAGCTGATTTCTTCTGGAATGTACAGCACATTCCTCCTATGCTCGGCCTGCACGAGCCTGCATACAGAACCCACCTCTTCCTTTAGGGGCCTGAAGTCCTCCATCCCAGGCAGAAGCAGGAACTCCCTCTTGGATGCTCTGTCCTTCTCCAATCCGTTCCCCGCACTACCCAGAGGAATAAAAGTCGAGTCTAGTCATGACACATCTCACCTTCAATCCTTTTGGTGGCTTCCTTTCCCTCCTGGGATGGCCAAAATCCCTTAGGAGGCCTAGACGTGGCCCCTGCCTACCCCCTCTCAATTCCCTCTTTGCTCTCAGAATGGCAGCTATGAGCCTGTGCTCATTCTATTCCCTTTTCTCCTGCTGCCTCTCCCCCTTTGCCAACCTTGCCCCTGTTCATTCGGATCTCAGAGCCCACTCCATTTCCCCAGGGAAACCTTGCTTGGCACCCCACCCCCTGTCATGCTCACAGACCACCCTGACCCCGGCTGGCAGCACTTGGCATCTCTCTCTAGTCGTCTCCAAGCTTATGCCTAAACAGCAGAAGAGATTATTTATCTGCAGGTCCCCAGTGGCGAACCCAGCACCCAGCACCCCGCTCTGGAAATGCTCAGTGCTGTTGTTGTGACCACTGATCACCGGTGGAACCAGCTCAGGATCCTGCTCACATGAGCCGCTTTTGCTCTGCACCTGGCAACTGTCCGCCGCCCCCGGAGAGCTGGGAAATAGGTTTCTGTGGAAGGACAGCTCCAGGTACTGGCTGGTACTGGCCTCACTCTGAGTGGAACTGGGGGTCCGGGTGCCATTATGCGTCCCCCTGCACTGTTCTAGGAGTCAGATAACCTCGGAAAATAGCCTGGCGCACAGCGAGTCGCAGAAGAGGACTGACAGGGGCAGGTACCACTGGTAAGAAAAAAAAGTCTGTATTACTGGAAACAGCAACAGGGAGGACACCCCGCACACCACACGTCATTAAGTGAGCTTATTCCCTGGGAGAGGCTCCGAGGGAGAGTTACTCCCCGACCCTTTTGACCCTTTTCGGTTTGCTGCTTTGCTGCCCCATCTGAGCCTGTTCCTTCTTGTGATTCAACATGTTTTGTTGGATCTAAAAATATAGCAAAGGTGAAGTTGTTCTGATGGTTTGGGGTATTTTGAGAAATTTGTTTGATGATCTCCAGCTAATATCAACCAGCCATTACTGCTGCAAGTAAAAATTTGGCCCAGGTTTTATTTAGCCTAAGGGAAGAGAGGTCATTTGTGTGGGAAGTGAGAGGATGCCACTGATAGGACTGTGTCCTGATGGGTCTTAGAGAAATAAAAAATACAGGACATACGAAACATGAGACCTTAGCAGTAACTCTACCACCAGCGTCAGCTTTAGAAAAGCGATATCTGGAAGCTAATCTTGTGTTGTCGGTGGTAAGCATCATTTGTTGTTAATGTAGTTTTCTTTATTTTTAGCCTGAAAAGATGTCACTGGTGGAAGTTTTGATGTTCATGCACTCCCGGGAAATCACTTTTATGTTATGGAAACTTCCAGTGAGAACTACGTAACCAAGTATCTAGAACTATTGATACTTACCTCGTTTAAGAGAGTTTTCCTTTCAGTTTGAAGAGAGTCCAAAGTGATTATATAATACTCTTCTCAATTTTCAGTAGTTCAGTAGTTTTTTTCAGAGGTTGGGAAATTACGCATTCTCTACTAGCAGGCTGATGTGTGACACATAAATGTGTTTCTTCACAGAGCGCTTATGGACCCAGAGACAAAAGACAAAGGGGTAAAGAATACTTCCAGCCGGGTCCTTTATCTTCCTATCAGTCTCACTTGAGTCTTACCTATGGGAAGTTTGTCAACAAAACTTCTGCTTGGTAAATTATCCATTTCTTCCTTTCAATTATTTTAACAGTGGAAATGAGAGACAGGGAAAAGGCTAGAAAACAAATTGTTCCATCAGCACATGATGGTAAAAGCTTGATCCAAACTTGTGAAATGTAGGGTCATCCTAGCTAATGAGAAAATGTAACTTACTGCTTTGTTAAGATAAGACAGTCCTGAGCGATCATTGGTGCCTCTCCTGAGCAGACACGCCCCCAGAATGCCCCTAAGCCCCGCCCCCTCACGGGCCCCTCCTGCTCTGTGGGCGCTGCTGGAGACAGCTGGGCTGGTAGCTGGTCCCTTGCCCGACAGGACCTCTCAGCCTTGCTCTGTGACAATTTGGGGCTGACATAAGCAGAAAGCAGAACAGGTGGGAAAAACAGGAGCTCAAAGGGAAAAAAGCAGAAATTGGGAAAATTCGCTGAGTCTGTATAAGGCAAAACACTACAAATGGGATTCCCAGTCACCGATGGGTAGGAATGAAGGGGCACTGCTCCCTTGGAACTGCGTGGCCTCCGGTAGTTTCTGGTGAGTCCCGAACTCTGCCTCTTGGAATCCTGGCGGTTCGATCAGATATGCTGATTTCCTATGTCTCGTGGATCCTCACAATAAACTTCACCACTTGGTGTCACTGATGTCTCTTCCTTAAGTCTTAAAATACTTAACACACTATAAATTAATGTTAAAATTTAAAGCGTCCATTTGTCTGTGATCACATAATATGGGTTCATGTTTGTGTTAAGATTTTAAAATTAGGGCGCCTGGGTGGCTCAGTGGGTTAAGGCCTCTGCCCTTGGCTCAGGTCATGATCTCAGGGTCCTGGGATCCAGGCCCGCATGGGGCTCTGCTTGGCCAGGAGCCTGCTTCCTCCTCTCTCTCTGCCTGCCTACCTGTGACCTCTCACTCTGTCAAATAAATAAACAAAATCTTTAAAAAAAAGATTTTAAAATCATATACATAGAATCTTAGTAAGATTGAGCAACATGCATGCAGGACATGCCTTACAAAATTTATCATTCCTTTCTAACAAAGGACAAGTCATATGAAGAATTCATTGTGAGAGGAGTTAGAATTCATGTCATGAACTTGGGCTGTAAATAGGCTGAAGCAAATTCTGATACATGTTTTGTACCCACTGTGTTTTACCCTTTGGAGAGACGCCTTTCCAGGCCTCCCTTATGGAAGGATTGGCACAAAAGTAATTTGATTTTGATTATTCATTTGAAAAGTTTTTAGTTACTATGATCCACAATGGGAATCACATGATGTAGCCAATGCCAGGCTTCTGGGGCCGGCCTTCTCAGCTGCCTCTTCACCTGATGGAAGTGAGGTCCATGTGGGAACTGCAGAGAGTTTCCAAGCCCTCCACTGGAAGGAACAGCCATCGTACCTGATGTCTCCCTTTTCCTACATTTGGACGTTGACTTTTTTTTTTAAGATTTTATTTATTTGACACAGGGAACACAGCCAGAGAGGGAACACAAGCAGGGGGAGTGAGAGGGAGAAGCAGGCTTCCCGCCGAGCAGGAAGCCCAATGTGGGACTTGATCCTGGATCTCCAGGATCATGACCTGAGCCGAAGGCAGTCGCTTAACCAACTGAGCCACCCAGGCGCCCCTGGACGTTGACTTTTTCATAGTAGATTCCTGATAATCTTCAGGTAAGACTTAGTAGAGATGAGAACCATCTTTATTTTCTAAAATTTTCCAGAATAAGAATCAAGCTAGATTTGTTTTTCATGAAAGTTTTTGCTTGGAGATAACTGTAGATTCACATTTTGTTGTGAGAAATAACATAGAACTATCCAGTTCCCCCAGTGGTAACATGTGCAAAACTGCAGTGTAATGTTATACCCAGATGTTCACAGTGATACGGTCAGTGACAGAACATTCCATCCATACAGGATCCCTCCTGCTGCTCTTTCTTCTTCTTTTTTATTTTATTTTTTTGCCTTTGATATTTCTTTTTTTTTTTTATTGTTACTTAAATTTTTTTTCCCAGTGTTCCAAGATTCATTCCCCATTCCCCACACCCAGTGCTCCATGCAATAGGGCCCTCAGTACCCACCACCAGGCTCTCCCATCCCCCCACCCCCCTCCCTCCAAGTCCCTCAGTTGGTTTCTGTGTCCAAAGTCTGTTGTTTCGTTTCTCTCCCTGGATTACCCTAGTTCCCATTTTTTTTTCCTTCTCCCACTGTCCTCTACATTACCCCTTATGCACCGCAAGTAAGTGAAACCATGTGATACTTGACTTTCTCTACTTGGCTTATTTCACTCAGCATAATCTCTTCCAATCCAGTCCATGTTGCTACAAAAGTTGGATATTCATCCTTTTTGATGGAGGCGTAGTATTCCATTGTATATATGGACCATGTCTTCTTTATCCATTCATCTGTTGATGGGCATCTCTGCTCTTTCCACAGTTTGGCGATTGTGGCCATTGCTGCAATGAACATTGGGGTACATATGACCCTTCTTTTCACTACATCTGTATCTTTGGGGTAAATGCCCAGTAGTGCAATTGCAGGGTCATAGGGTAGCTCTATTTTTAATTTCTTAAGGAATCTCCACACTGTTTTCCAAAGCGGCTGCACCAGCTTGCATTCCCACCAACAGTGTAAGAGAGTTCCCCTTTCTCTGCAGCCTCTCGAACACTTGTTGTTTCCTGACTTGTTAATTGTGGCCATTCTGACTGGTGTGAGGTGGTATCTCAGTGTGGTTTTGATTTGAATTTCCCTGATAGCTAGTGATGCTGAACATTTTTTCATGTGTCTGTTAGCCATTTGTGTATCTTCTATGGAGAAGTGCCTCTTCATGTCTCTTGCCCATTTTTTGATGTGTTCATCTTCTTTTTGGATGTTGAGTTTCAGTAGTTCTGTATAGATCTTGGATACCAGCCCTTAGTCTGTAGTGTCATTTGCAAATATCTTCTCCCATTCTGTGGGTTGCCTCTTTGTTTTGTTGATTGTTTCCTTTGCTGTACAGAAGCTTTTTATTTTGATGAAGTCCCAGAAGTTCATTTTCGCTTTTGTCTCCTTTGCCTTTGGAAACGTGTCTTGAAAGAAGCTGCTGTGGCTGAGGTCAAAGAGGTTACTGCCTATGTTCTTTTCCAGGATTTTGATGGATTCCTGCCTCACGTTGAGGTCTTTCACCCATCTCGAGTTTGCCTTTGTGTGTGGTGTAAGCGAATGGTCTAGTTTCATTCTTCTATATGTAGCTGTCCAATTTTCCCAGCACCATTTATTGAAGAGACTGTCTTTTTTCCACTGGATATTTTTTCCTGCTTTGTCAAAGATGATTTGCCCACAGATCTGTGGGTCCATATGTGGGCTCTCCACTCTGTTCCATTGGTCTGTTTCTCTGTTTTTGTGCCAGTACCATGCTGTCTTGGTGATCACAGCTTTGTAATAAAGCCTGAAGTCAGGTAACGAGATGCCCCCAGCTTTGCTTTTCTTCTTCAGCAATTCCTTAGCGATTCGGGGTCTTTTTTGGTTCCATATAAATTTTAGGATTGTTTGTTCTAACGCTTTGAAGAATGTTGGTGGAATTTTGATCAGAATGGCATTGAAAGTATAGATTGCTCTGGGCAGTATAGACATTTTGACAATGTTTATTCTTCCAATCCATGAGCATGGAATGGTCTTCCATCTTTTTGTGTCTTCTTCAGTTTCTTTCATGAGTGTTCTGTAGTTCCTCGAGTACAGATCCTTGACTCCTTTGGTTAGGTTTAGTCCTAAGTATCTTTTAGTTTTTGGTCCTCTTGCTGCTCTTTCAAGCCACACCCACCTCCCTATTCTGTCCTCTATGGCAATTACTATAAGGCTCTCTATGTCTGTAACTTTGCCATTTCAAGAAAGTTACATAGATTACCCTGTGTAACATTTTGGGACTGGCTTTTTCATTCAGAATAACTCCCTGGGGGGCGCCTGGGTGGCTCAGTTGGTTAAGCGACTGCCTTCAGCTCAGGTCACGATCCTGGAGTCCCGGGATCAAGCCCAGCATCAGGCTCCCTGCTCTGCGGGAAGCCTGCTTCTCCCCCTCACTCCCCCTGCTTTTGTTCCCTCTCTAGCTGTGTTTCTGTCAAATAAATAAATAAAATCTTAAAAAAAAAAAAAAAAGAATAATTCCCTGGAAATTCATCTAGTCAATCTAGAGGTGTTTTTTTGTTTTTGTTTTTGTTTTTGTTTTAAAGTCACATGAAATCAATCTATCCCTTACTGGTCATAGCATACCGAACCCAAACCCTTATCCAGGGAATAGAAGTACACTTTTATGGGGGATATTTATCCTATGTGATCTCAAAAAGAGTGCTAAAACAAGACTATCTTCTTTCAGGGAACCTGTGTGCATCAAGAAAGACTAAGGATTAGGCCACTATGATATTCCAGACTCTGCATTTTCACTCTCATAAAACTGAATGTGAGAGGCACAGTCGTTGTATATTTTATCATCACTAGATACCACATTTAATTTTTCTGTCAAATATAAAAATTTAAAGAAAATAACTGATAGATGGCTTTTTTCTTTCTTTGACTCGTCATAGACTTGTAAGTTTATTTTTAAAAATTTTAGTTTATTTGTTGTTAGGTTTTATATAATATATGCTTTAAAGTAAAGGGAGAACAATTAGAGATACCTCAATTATAAATTCTCCATTATCTCAAGAATCATTCAATTCTTACATCCCTGTGAGACTGATTTTTCCCTCTGTCCTATAGATGAGGCTTAGCAAGGTTAAGTAATTTGTCTCAGGTCAGCTAGTAAAGAATTATAGAGTATGGAATGGAACCAGGTATGTTTATGATTTCCGAGGCCCCAAGTCAGTGAGAATCCCAAAGCTACGTGGTGCAACAAAGGAAGAACCTGTTATTGGTTCTTAATAAGCTGCTTTGATCACATACCAATAATACTAACTCACTGTAGAAAAACAGATAAGCCAAAAAAAAATTGTTAATGTTTTTGTGACATACTACCAGAGCAATACTTTTTTTTTAAAGAACTTTTAAAATCACCTGGTTTTAGCAAGTAAACCTTTATTAAAGTTTCAGCATACATCTAATTAAGGATTCCAATTCATGGTAACAGCAAACATATTCTGACATGTAAAGAGTTAACAGTGCATTTCTTCCCTAGATGGTAGGACACGATACTATTATGAAGGCTTCAAAAGAAAAACTTTCTCATAGCTGAATTTTAAATTCCATATTTTTCTATCAACTGTTTTGCTTTAGAAATATAGGCACTCATGGCATCTTCCTTCGACTTCCCTAGAAAGACACAAACAGATTATCTCACTGACTAATGTATTGGGAAATTAAGAAAGTTTATTTCACTTATTTCAGAAAAGAATTAACAACCTTTTTGGAGGTTCCAGGCTTCCCATTTAGCCTTGCCTTTTAAATCTAACATTCCAGGACACTCTGCCAAAAGAAAAATAGATATATTTTCAAGTTTACTTTTTACTCGATGCTTCTACAAATATTGTCCAAATGAAATGTATTATTTTTTTAAAATATGATTTTAAAAATATTATTTACACACACACACACACACACACACACACACACACACAGAGTACCAATATTAATGTCTCCAACTATAGACTGTTTGTAGAGCCCATAGAGTTCTTTCAGTTCTTCATCATCCGGTCTTGTTTTCAGCTTTCTCACATCTTCTGCAATCCTATCAAAATCAGCCTAGAAAGGAAGAAAAGGCAAATAGTGCATGCATTAACTTCCAGCAGGCCTATTATTTTGGGGGTATTTACCACCAAACAGTGGGAACTCAAAAAGAAAAAGGAAGGTTTCAAACAGAACTATTACTGGTCTGGTTCTACCAGAATTATCCTATTTTAACTTATGGATACCTCTCCTGGTTCTTACCTGATATTCAGACAAAATGTGGAGAACTATATAAAACTATTACTGGTGAAAATTCTCTCTCTCTCTCTCTTTCTCTCTCTCTCTCTCTTTCTCTCTCTCTCTCTCTTTAAGTAGGATCCGTGCCTAGCATGGATCCCAGTGCAGGGTTTGAGCCCACAAGCCTGAGATCAAGACCTGGGCTGAGATCAAGAGCTGGACACTGAACTGACTGAGCCGCGCAGACATCCCAAGACTGAAAATTCTTAACACTGAAAATTTTAAAAACTGAAGAAGACATAAATAAATGAAAGACATAAGACATACTATCTCATGAATTGGAAGAAATATTATTGTTTAAATGTCTATACTACCTAAAGCAATCTACTGATTCATGGCAATCAATCCCTACCAACATTCCAATTCCAATGGCATATTTTACAGAAGTCGAAAAAACAACTTTTAAGTCTATATAGAACTACAAAAGACTCCAAACAAACAAAACAATCTTGAGAAAGGATAACAAAGCTGGAATCATGACGTGTCTGGATTTCCAACTATATAACAAAGCTATAGTAATCACAACGGTATGGCATTGACCTAAAACCAAATGGATCAATGAAACAGAACAGAGAGCCCAGAAATAAAAGCATGCATATATGGTCAATTAACTTATGACAAATGAGCCAGCAATGTAGAATGGGGAAAGGTGAGTCTTTCAACCAATGGTGTGGGACAACCTGACAGCCACATACAGAAGACCGAAACTGGGCCATGGTCTGACACTGTGCTCTAATGCCAACTCAAATAATTTAGTGTCAGGTCAAGTAAGATCTTTTGTTTAGATCTTACCTGAATGTAAGACCTAAAATCATAAAACTCCTCAATAGAAAACAGAGGGTGCAAGCTCCTGGACACTGGTCTTGGCAATGACTGTTTGGCTCTTACACCAAAAGCAAAGGCAACAAAAACAGAAATAAAGATGTGTGACTCCATTAAACTAGAAAGCTTCTGCACAGTAAAGAAAATCACCAACAAAATAAAAAGACAACCTATGGAATGGGAAAATATATTTGCAAATCATATCTTTAAAAAGAAGTGGTTAATATCCAAAATATATAAAGAACTGATACTACTCAATAGCAAAAAGAAAAAAAATCAATTAAAAATGGGCAAAGGAACTAAATAGACATTTTTCAAAAAACATACAAATGGAGATGGTTGGATGCTGCATGGGTCATGGTGCAGCTCCAGCCTTGTACCTTGCACCCCCTCGCATCAGTGATGGTGGGGGAGGGCCTGCCTGCCTAGGGGAGGGGGAGGAAGGAAGAGGATCACGGGGAGGGGAGGGAGGAGGTAGGGGGAGGAGGAGGCAAAGTGAGTACCACCTGGGGGAGGAGAAGAGCGCAGTGTGCCACCTGGGTAGAGAAGGAGGAAGCCTTGGGTGGGCCTTGCCTGGGCGGGGTTTGGAGGGCAGGGAGGAGAAGGCAGAGCACCACCTGTTGGGGAGGAGCTGACTGACCAGCACCCAGCAAGAAGCACGAAGGGGGGAAGCAGGTTGGGGATAAAGCACTCCTGAAGAAGACCAGCTATTCATCCACAAAGAAAACTTACAGATTAGATTCTCCAGAAGTTAACTATGGCTGGATAGACTAACATAAGACATCATCAGAAAAGTTGAAAAAAACTCATTTGCAGAAGAAAAATGAAGAATGTAAAAAAGGAAGTGATTCCAAGAAAGCTGAAAAAAGAACAAAAAGTACTGTCTATGGGCCAGAATAAAAGTCACTTGGCTCTAAGGCTAGGAGATCAAGATCTGAGAGATTCAAGGCAATAAGCAGAAAAAGCCTTTGGAGAGAAATCTTTATATGGTCCCAGAACCAACAGAACTACTGTAAATAAGTTCCAATGCCTTGAAAAAAAAGAGGTTACCGGGGAAAGGGGCTGCAACCCAGTTTCTGAGTAATGTTTGGGGAGCCCAGAAAAAAATAAAATGCCAAGAGGTTTAAAAGACAGTGGCTTGTCAGAAATATAAAAACTTCTAAGAAGCAAATCAAAGCTAAATGAAAAATGAGAACTTGTACATATAGAGCTTATTCAGTTTAAAGAATTCGGGATGCCTGGGTGGCTCAGTTGGTTAAGCGACTGCCTTCGGCTCAGGTCATGATCCCGGAGACCCGGGATCGAGTCCCACATCGGGCTCCCTGCTCGGCGGGAAGCCTGCTTCTCCCTTTCTCACTCCCGCTGCTTGTGTTCCCTCTCTGGCTGTGTTTCTCTCTGTCAAATAAATAAAATCTTAAAAAAAAAAAAGAATTAGTTTTTCTTGGGGCGCCTGCGTGGCTTAGTTGTTGGACATCTGCCTTCTGCTCAGGTCATGATCCCAGAGTCCCAGGAGCCCCACATCTCACTTCCTGCTCGGAAGGAAGCCTGCTTCTCCCTCTCCCACTCCCCCTGTTTGTGTTCCCTCTCTAGCTGTGTTTTTCTCTTTGTCAAATAAATAAATAAAATCTTTAAAAAAAAAATTAGCTTTTCTGAAAAAATCCAATAAATCATTTATAAAGTAGAATAAATAAAAACATACAAATGTCATGTGATTCAGCAATTCCACCTGTGTATATACCCAAAGGAAGCAAAATCCCTAAGTCACAGCGATGCTGGCACCCCCATGTTCACTGCATCATTCTTTACCTACAGCAGGTAGGACATGGAAATTACAACCTAAGTGCCCAAGGATGGATGGATAAAGAAAATATGGTATAGACACACACACACACACACACACACACACACACACACACACACACAGTGGAATATTGTTCAGTCATAAAAATGAAGGAGATCCTGCCATTCGTAGCAACATGGATGGACCTTGACAGCATTATGTGAGGTGAGGTGAGTCACACATACACAAATACTGCAGGACCTCACTTACATGTACAACCTAAAATAACTTAACTTGGAAAAACAGAGGGGAGACTGGCAGTTGCCGGGGGGGGGGGGTGAAGAGGGAGAAAATGCGTGAATGTGGCCAAAAGGTGGGGTCAAAAAAATCTATCAAGAGAAATTTCAATACAAATTTATTTTTTTTAAAGATTTACTGATTTATTTGAGGAGGGGCAGAGAGGGAGAGAGAGGGAGAGAATCCTAAGCAGACTCCCTGCTGAGTATGGAGCCCACCGAGGGGCTGGATCCCACAGCCTGGAGATCACGACCTGAGCAGAAACCAAGAGTCAGATGCTCAGCTGACTGAGCCACCCAGGTGCCCTTACGTATCTCTTTTTATAACTTAAAAGCATGTAAATTCCACGAATTGGAGTATTCCACACAAAGGAATGTCTATGTGTTCCTGGTACTTTTTTAAGATGTCATTTTGTTTTATTTTTTATTTCTTTATCTCTACCCCCAACGTGGGGCTCAAACACAGAGCCCTGAGATCAAGAGTTGTATGCTCCACTGACTAAGCCAGCTAGGTGCTCCCTATGTGCTCCTAGCTTTATCCCTCCTCTTTTAACCTCTTTATCTAAAAAGGGCTTTGGTGACTATTTCCTTAATATAGTTTCTCTATTCTTTAAAAAAAAAATACACTGTATTTTACCATGGGGTATTTGAATCAGGGATAAGCAGGAAATGTCACCAGCCTGGGTATCAAACAGGAGAAGCTCAAGGAGGCATTCTACTCCCACCCTCCATTTTCCTTCTCCAGTGTATAGCTCCCCTTGATCCAAAGATACAAAGTCCAAGTAGGGAAAGTGGATAGCGGCGCTGTCACATCAGAACCCCAGGGAGCTCAGCAGAGCTGCTAGATTAAGTTTCAATCCAGCACCGAAGACAGGCCAGTAGTGAAGCTGGAGCAGTTGTTTGGCGAGGAACAAACATCACTTGTAAATCAGAGACTGCATTCTCCAACTTAAATAACCTTGAAAAAGGTCTAGGGGTCTAAGAAGCATGTGTGTTTGTGACAAGGGTCACACATCCTACTTCATCTTTCTGAGTGTCTTTCTAGGAAGTCGTTGACTGCTTTAAACAATGTCAGGGTTAAGAACACAGGCTCTCAGGGTGCCTGGGTGACTCCATCAGTTGGGCGTCCCAATCTTGATTTTGGCTCAGGTCATGATCTTGGGGGCATGAGGTCAAGGCCCACATCAGGCTCAGCATGGAGCCCACTTAAGATTCTCTCTCTCCTTCCTCTGCTCATGTGTGCGCTCTCTCTAAATAAATAACATTTTAAAAAAAAAAGAAAGAAAGAACGCAAGCTCTAGAGCCAGACTGCCTCAATCAGAATCTCAACTTCATCACTTAAGAGCTGTGTATCCTTGGGCAAGTTACTTGTGTCTGTTTTCTCGGTCAGAATATAGGACAATAATATCACTTATTCACAAGATTGTTAGGAAGATTTAAGTAGGTTAACACATGTAAAATATTTAAAATAGTGCCTGGGACATGGTGAGTGTTTAATAAAGGCTACCATTATTATTTTAAGTCTCTCTGGAAAAAAAAAAACTAATTCTAGAAAAAACTGGAAAAAAAGTACTCACAATGAAGACACACAAAAAACACTTCAACTTAATAAATACAAAATTGTTTTTATAAGCTCAGCTTGTGGGTGCCTGGGTGGCTCAGTTGGTTAAGCGACTGCCTTCAGCTCGGGTCATGGTCCCGGAGTTCTGGGATCGAGCCCTACATCGGGCTCCCTGCTTGGTGGGGGGCCTGCTCCCCCTGCTTGCGTTCCCTCTCTAGCTGTATTTCTGTCAAATAAATAAATAAATAAATAAATAAATAAATAAATAAATCTTTAAAAAAATAAAATAAACTCAGGTTTGTAAGTTATGTAGAAAAAATAAAGCCCAGCAAAGAATATACTAAAATATGGAAGCAATAGTTGCCGCTGATTATTGGTAAGTTTTCCGGGTTTTTAATGCCTTCTATACTCTCACTGTTCTGTTGTGTGCATACATTGTGTCTGTAATAAGGGTAAAATGAAAATGCTCCATAAGCGCCCGGGGCTTCCTAAGGGCAGGGCTCTTCAGAGAGGCGTAGGGATCTTCCTCTCCTTGCGGTGAGGTCTCGTGCCCTTCTCCAGTGACAGCAACTCAATCCCTCGTGGCAAGCCAAGCCTTGAGAATTCTAAGGCTTCTCAACAACCATAACAGGTCCCTGCCTTCCAGAAGGAATTTCTGGAGAATTGTTCTTCATATACGGGGTGGCGGGTGGGGCATGGAGCCATGTGAAAGTCTCGGACCCTCTCCACAAGAGGTCAGGCCCTGACAGGGTTTCACACATAACTTCAGGGGTCCCTGTGCCTTCTCCCTTCCAAGAAACCTGTTCCAGAGCAGGGGCCAAGATCATTCTTTTCATCCAGCATGCCCTTTTGTGGTGCCACAACTTGGAACATTCCTGCTCCATGATGTGGTTCCAATGTACCCTCCTCTATCGTGGCCTAGAGTTCTACCATGATGCGCTCCAGGGGAAAGAACGCTGGCCTCACGTCAGGATCTTGGGTTTGAATTCTAGCTTTGAGACACAATGCCATGGGATTTTATCAACATGCAACAAATCTCCTCTGAGATTCAGCCTCAGCCAAAAAAATGGTACCATCAACTTCAGTGGGATGGTGTTAAGATTAAATACCATTAAAACAGACATATTCCTGATTTCGTTCTGTTGACTCTGCCCACCCTGAGCTCATTGCTTGGATCACGGTACTTAACAGATGTACTGAGCACCTACGACACCCTGGGCCTTTGCTAGGCAGACAGGGACGAGCAGGGCAGCCGGCGCTCAGGGAGCTCAGGCTCAAGCAGGAAATGAGCAGGTCAACAATGGCCACATGACACTGGCTCCAGTGGGGGGGGGGCCCTCTGGGGATGCAGAGGAGGGAGCCTCAGCAGGTATGGAAGAAGCCTTCCCAGAGATGGTGCTTCGCTAAGCCCGAGGGGCAGCAGCTGCTGAATAGACAGGAGCACGGAAGGGGGTTCCAGGTGGCATGGACAGCATGTGTTAGGGCTCAACTGGAAAGCCGGCCGGGACTGGATTGTTCCCCCATGTGCGTAACAGAGGGCAGGCCTAAGCAGTCATCTTGGAAGCGAGAGCCGTGCCTTACAGAGAGCACTAGCACGAGCCCCTCGGAGTCCTTGGTGAGTGAATGAAGGCGGGAGTGGCTATGAGGAGGGTCTGAAACTCTGGCAGACGAGAAACAACAGTTGCTTACACTTACTTCCAAAGCCTTTTGGGTCAAAGGGGAAGTTTAGTGATGTCCCTGTGCCACTGTGGGGCTGGGCTCATTGCTTGTGGTGAGGAATTGCGGCCACTGCTGAGCTCATTCTTCTAGCGCTGGGGCCTGGGGGTCCTGCTTGAGTGCATGCACCGACGTTTCCCTCACAGGCCTCGCCCCAGACTCTCTCCCGCTCCTACGTTCCCAAGGCTCTCTGACCACACCCTCGTGGAGCAGTGTCGCCAGTGTCACCACCGACACTCATAGGGGGTACAACCTGCTCTCCTGGAGTTGGAACCCTCTACTCTCTCACCACCTGGGAGTACTGACCACCCTGGCCTCTGGGTCAATTTCCTTTCCAATCTCATCACGGCTGAAAATAACCTCAAAGGTGACTCTCACCTAATCTAGTTTTAGTTCTACAGCGTAAGAATATGGTCATCTCACAACACAAGGTTGACAAGACCTTTTTTCTTTTAAAGATTTATTCATTTATTTTAGAGAGAGTGTGTGTAAGTGGAATGAGGGGTGGAAGGATGGGGGAGAGAGATTCTCAAACAGACTCTATGGTGAGAATGGAGCCCAATGTGAGGCTTGATCTCACAACCCTGAGATCATGACAGAGCTGAAACCAAGAGTCGGATGCTCAACCGACTGAGCCCCCCTGGCACCCTGACAAAGCCTTTTTGAGCAATCTTTTCCCACTGAGGCGCTGAATTAGGAAGATCATAAATTCTTGTGCTGCATGGTTCTTAGGTCATACAAACATGTATGGAGGGAAAGGGGTGACTTGCCCATTGTAAATCATGAATCCCCAGGACCCAAAAATGATGCAGCTTCTTGAAGAAGCTGTCTGCCTTTGAGCGGCATGTGTTTTTTTTTTTAAGATTTTATTTTATTTATTTATTTGACAGAGAGAAAGATCACAAGTAGGCAGAGAGGCAGGCAGAGAGAGAGGAGGAAGCAGGCTCCCTGCCGAGCAGATATCCCGATGTGGGCCTAGATCTCAGGCTCCTGAGATCATGACCTGAGCCGAAGGCAGAGGCTTTAACCCACTGAGCCACCCAGGTGCCCTGAGCATCACGTTATAAAAAAGAAATGCATCCAGTTTGCCTGGCTCTCAGCTTTGCTAAAAGCTTTGCTACTGAAGTAAACCTATTGTAAGTTTAAAATAAAGTTTGGAGGTTATAGATGAATTAGAAATCCCATTTGTTTGCCAAACAAAACAAAATACTAAGCTAAAAAGGAATAAAGTTTTGATACTGAAAGATTTATTTTGAGGAAAGCTCAATATGAATTATATGTCCTACATAAGAGAAAAAAATTTAAATGTTCAAGGATGCATTTATCCTTATTGGGTACTTACCACATGCCAGGCACTGTTTTAAATGCTCTATACAGTAGCTCATTTAAGCTCGATAGTCCCTCTCCTCCATTTTTGGAAAAAGAAACAGGCACAGAGAGGTTAAGCAACCACATCACAGTCTTAGAGGAGGTGATGTTTGGATTTGAACTTCACTGACTCTGTGGAGTATGTGCCTTTAGTCACCATAACATACTTCTGGAAGAATCCTTAAGGGGGTCGGGGTGGGTCTCTGAGGGGCTCAGTGAGTAAGGACTCCAGCTCTTGATTTTGGCTCAGGTAGTGATCTCAGGGTCCTGGGATGGAGCCCACCTGGGGCTCTGCTGAGATCCAGGTAAACTGGATGCATTTCTTTTTTAGAAGATGATGCTCAAAGGCAGACTGCTTCTTCAAGAAGCTGCATCTTTGGGGCGCCTGGGTGGCTCAGTTGGTTGGGCGACTGCTTTCGGCTCAGGTCATAATCCTGGAGACCCGGAATAGAGCCCCACATCAGGCTTCCTGCTCAGCGGGAAGTCTGCTTCTCCCTCTCTCAGTCCCTCTGCTTGTGTTCCCTCTCTCGCTGTGTTTCTCTCTGTCAAATAAATAAATAAAATCTTTATAAAAAAAAAAACAAGCTGCATCTTTTCGGGTCCTGGGGATTCGTGATTTACAATGGGCAAGTAACCCCTTTCCCTCCATACATGTTTGTATGACTAAGAACCACGCAGCATGAGAATTTATGATCTTCCTAATTCAGCAGGGTGTAGAGCCTGCTTGAGGATTCTCTCTCTGCCCCTCCCTCACTCTCTAAAATAAAAATACATCTTTAAAAAAAAGAATTCTCATTCTGTGAAACTGTATGCAGGTATTTTTTCAAATTTTATTTTAGAATAATATTTAGGGGCGCCTGGGTGGCTCAGTTGTTGGCGTCTGGGTATTGAGCTCAGATTCCGGCTCCCTGCTCAGCGGGAAACCTGCTTCTCCCTCTCTCATTCCCTCTGCTTGTGTTCCCTCTCTCACTGTGTTTCTCTCTGTCAAATAAATAAATATTGTTTTTTAGAAAAAGGAATATTTTGGGGCACCTGGGTGGCTCAGTTGTTAAGCGGCTGCCTTCAGCTCAGGTCATGATCCCCGCGTCCCGGGTTCAAGCCCCACATCTGGCTTTCTCCTTGGTGGGAAGCCTGCTTCTCCCTCTCTCACTCCCCCTGCTTGTGTTCCCTCTCTAGCTATGTTTCACTCTGTCAAATAAATAAATAAAATCTTTTAAAAAAGTTTAATAATGAAAAATGCTCCTAATATAGTGATAGGTACAGGAAGAAAACTGTAAATACTTAAGAGTATTGCACCCGTATGGGCACATGCACGTGCAAGCACATACAGATACATACACACGTCTTCACACAGTACAAGCAAGTAATCTCTCATGTTAGCAATGGCTATCACCTAGGTGAAGGAATTCCTAATGGTTTTCACTTTATATTTGTTCTCTTTCCCCAAATTTCCCACCCTGAACACATACTTTTTCGCGTATCAGCGAAACCACTATTTTGTAGTTTTACAGATCTCTGTTGTTCAGAAAAACACCTGCCTCACCAGGGAGCGAGGAGGTGCGAGTGGGACGCCAGCCGCTTCGCCTTCCTTTCCCAGATGGAAAGAGCGGGTCCTCTGGGAGCAAGTCGGCGTCCGCCCTCCCGCGGGCCAGCTCTTCCTTCGCAAGGAACCAATCCCCCGGGTTCGCAAGCGTTGCCATAGGGAGCCCAGGGTCGCCGTAAACAGATGGCACCGGTGTAGTCCCCACTGCAACGAGCGGGCTTTCGCAATGGGGGTGGGAGTGTCCTTGCGGTCATTCCGGACAACTCCCGGGAGGGGGGGGGAGGAGGCGTGAGGACTGCGGGTGACAGCTGTCCCAAGCTCCGGTTCTGAGTTGTCCACCACCCAGGGACGTCACGCCTGCCCCACGCCCTACTCGGGGCTTCCCTCTGAAAAGGAAGCCCTCTCGTCCGGCTTCCGCACCCTTCGACTCACCTGCAGAGACATTGTGACAACACGCAATTACTGCCGCACTCCTGAGACGCCAGTCGCCCGAGCGCGTGTGGCCAGCGTCCTTAAATGGCGGCGCGCCTCCGCCCGCCGGTTCCTATTGGCTGTGCTGTGGGCCCGGTCTGTTCCCATGGGACACCAGTATGAGGGGGCGTGGCTAAGCCGTGAGTGGCACCTGCCCTGGCCCCCGCGCCCGCCGGCGTCCCTAGCAGCGCGGAGGGTTGTCAGCAGCCAGCGCCTCCACGCCTGGAAAAGCGAGGAACAGGGAATTTAAATGAGTTCCTCTCTGCTCTTGGCCAGCTCCCCAGTTCTTTCTCAAGAGATTGTTTGCAGGAAATTCAGAGAAATCTCCCTAGGGCACGGAACTTTTTGTATATATATCCCTCTGCCCTCTCGTAATTCCTAGAAACCTAAATGGCAGTTTTTTTGAGACCTCTCAAGTCTCTTCTCGTATCTCTAGG
This sequence comes from Spilogale gracilis, assembly GCA_004023965.1. Lineage (NCBI taxonomy): Eukaryota > Metazoa > Chordata > Mammalia > Carnivora > Mephitidae > Spilogale > Spilogale gracilis. The sequence continues at coordinate 44,498 of PITA01012869.1, forward strand.
CACACTTTATCATGAATGAAAAAGGCATCTCCTCTTTAAAAAAGCAAAAACACGTTCTGGTGGCGCCTGAGTGGCTCAGTTGGTTAAGCGACTGCCTTTGGCTCAGGTCATGATCCCGGAGACCTGGGAGACCCGCATCCGGCTCCCTGCTCGCAGGAGGCCTGCTTCACCCTCTCTCACTCTCTCTGCTTGTGTTCCCCCTCTGGCTGTGTTTCTGTCAAATAAATAAATAAAATCTTTAAGAAAAAAAAAGAATGTAAGGCATTAAAAAAAAATGACCATTAAAAAAAAAACAACAACATTCTGAACACACTCTGCAACCACCCTCACAAGATCTCGGTTATTGGAAAGGCACAGAAGTACGCACCTATTCAATTTGACCCCATTCTCCGGGGCAACAAATCCAGTGTGGGGTTGTGATGCACATTTGATTAAGTTTTCAAAGAACTAGAGCAGCGTATCCTGGTCATAGGAGGAGTTCATTTCCGACTCTTTTAAGAAGAAACCTTCGTGGAGCAAATTCAGGATTTAAAGAGTTACTAATCTGAAACGTCAATGCAAATGGTGAAGAAAGTATCCAAAACATTTTGGCTTGTTTTTGCATGAAATTACAGTTAAAAAATATAGACTTAGGGCGGCTGGGTGGCTCAGCTGGCTAAACATCTGCCTTGGGCTCAGGTCATTATCCCAGGGTCCTGGGATGGAACCCCGCATCGGACTCCCTGCTCAGTGGGAAGTTTGCTTCTCCTTCTCCCTCTGTCCCCTCTGCTTGTTCTCTCTCTCTTTTTCTCAAATAAATAAAACCTTTTAAAAAAATTGCTTTACCTTTTCATGTAAATCCCTTGGTTTTTAAATTTTCTCCTCGAAAATATTTTCATGGTGTAATCGATGAATTTCCAAGTAAAAGACAAAAAGCAAATGTTAGCAAAATGCACTGGACAAGATTTTTTGGTTTTTCATTTTTAAATTTGCAGGTGATCGGAAATACCCTATGGGGGTACAAAGACAAATGGGAACTTCAGAACAGTGAGTGCTTTCTCTGCTGAGGAAGCCCTATCAGTGTTTCAGTAGGGAAATGCTGGGGGTGAGCTACAGTATCCATGTGTACCTAGAGCTGAGACATTTGGGCATTATAGTGATTATACAAATCAGGAAAAGGGGAAAGGGAAGGGACATGGTGCTCTGTTTTATTCTCCAAGTCTAGAATCCTCTTCTAGGAATTCTCTTCAAATCATGTTCTTCTCTTGAGTTGCCCTCCCCTGAACAGAGGCTAGAGCCATGGTATCTTGCTCCACAGAATAAAAAGAAAGAAAAAACAATGGAAATATTGATGTCTTCTGCCCAGTGATAATAATATACTAGGTACAGTAAAAACTCAGCTTTCCTTAGGAGTGAGGCAATTTGGACAATCAAGTTCCTTTTCTTTTTTTTACTATTTATTAAGTATTGATTATAAACCAATATACATACATCCATATATATGTAAAATTCTAAAAATAAAGGGCACATTTATGAATCCACCACCAGTTTAAGAAATAGAACATTACCTTTACCTTTGTGACTCGCCTGATTCCATTCGATCCTATCTTCTTTATTCATTCTTTCATTTATTCAAATAGTTATTAAGGGCCTAATATGAACCAGGCAATGCTCATTCTTGAAAAACATTAGTCAACAGAACAAACAAGATCCTTATCCTTGCATTACATTCTGGTTGGGGATTACAGACAATAACACATACAATAAGAAAATTATACAGTGTATTAAAAGATATGTAGTAGTAAGCATTATTTTAAAAAAGAGCAGAACAATAGCGATGGGAAATCTTGGGTCTGTGGGATGGAAGAGGTGACTTGCAATGGTAAATAGGGTGATCAGGGTAAGGTGTCTTTGAGAAGATGACATTTGATTAAAAGCCTATAAGAGGGTGAAAGAGCTGAGCAGGAAGACCCCTAAGAACTTGCCTTGCAAAGGCAGCATCCTCCACAAGGGCCCTAAGGAATGAGCTTCCGCAGCTCATGTGAGGAACAGCAAGGATCCAGAGGGGCCAGAGCAGAATAGAAGAGATCAGAGAACAGAAGATGGGGACCAGATTGTATATGGCCTCACATAGAGGCATTTGGGATTAAGTGGGAGTCAAACAGAACCACTGAAGAGCTGTGAGTAAGATCTGACATTGATATGACTTAGTTTTTAAAAGGATCATTCTTGGGGGTGCCTGGGTGGCACAGTGGGTTAAGCAACCAAATCTTGGTTGTGGCTCAGGTCGTGATCTCCAGCGGTGGGACTAAACCCCACATCAGGCTCCGTGCTCAGCATGGAGCCTGCTTGAGCCTCTCTGCCCCCTCCCTCTGCCTTCCTCCACCCCACAGCATGCACTCTCTCTCTCAAATAAATAAATCTTTTTAAAAAATCACCTTTGTGGCTGTGTTGAAAATAGACTATAGGGAACAAGGTTGGCAGCAAAGTCCTTATTATAATTAGAATCCAGAGAAGAACTTATGCGTGTCTCAAACTCAGGTGGTAGTGGTAGAGGTAGTGAAACGTATTTCAGATCCTGGATATATTTTGAAGTTAGAGTGAACTATAGTTCCCAATAGATTCTACATGGGGTGTGAAGGAAGAGCGGAGTCAGGATAATTCCAAGATTGTTGGCCTGAGTGACTGGAAGGCCCACTGGTGGAGGAGGTTTGGTGGTGAGCCAAGATCAGAAGTTTCGTTTTGGACGTTACTTTTGAGATATCAGACATCCAACTGCAGATGTCAAATAGGCAGGTGGATATCAAGTCTAGTCTGGGCTGGGTGTCTAAAGATGGGACTCATGAACATAGAGATAGTATTTAGAACCTTCAGACTGGGTGACCATAGAAACTGAGTGGGTAGAGAGAAAGAAGGAGAAGAGGACTGAAGACTGAGCCATGGGAAATTGCAACATTAAAGAGCTTGGAACGAAGAGGAAGAATGAGCATAGTAGATAAAGAAGTGGTCATTGAGTGAAAGAAAAACCAAGAGATCGTGGGGTACAGAAGCATATCAAGTGAGAAAGCATGTCAGGTTAGATGAGGGTAGACAAGGACTGAGAATTAACGATTGGATCTTGGTCTTCGTCAAGATCATGGATGACCTTGGGAAAAGTTTCAGTGCAGTGGTGGGGTGCAAAGGCTGATTAGAGTGGGTTTCAGAAAACACAAGGTGCAATTTTATAATCATTTTGGAGGGCTTTCCCTTTGTTTACCCCTCCATCTGTGTCACACTGTCTTAATCATTAAATCCTATCTATTTTATTCATCTTCATGAAGGGTTGTTTTGGCATTTTGCTCTTCCCTATAAATTTTAACATTCATGAGTCAAGTTCCACAAAATAAAATTCTTGAATTTTTCTTGGAATTGCAATGCAAAACTATATCGGTTTGGTGGCAGATATATTTGTGACACACAGATTCACTGTTCATGACTCACGTATTTTTTTCAGTTTCCTTAATGTTTTCAGACAGTTTTCTAATTTTCTCCATTGAAGATCTTGCACATTTTAAAAATAGATTGTATTTATTTGACAAAGAAAGAGACATTGAGAGAAGGAATACATGGAGGGGAAGTGGGAGAGGGAGAACCAGGCTTCCCATGAGCAGGGAGCTGGATGTGGGGCTGGATCCCAGGACTCTGGGATCATGACCTGAGCCAAAGGCAGATACTTAACAACTGAGCCACCCAGGCACCCTGAAGGTCTTGCACATTTTATGTGGACTTATTTCTTTTTCGTTTTTTAAAAGACTTATTTATTTATTTTACTGGGGAGGGACAGAGGGAGAAAGAGAAGCTCAAGTGGACTCCCCACTGAGCATGGAGCCCCCTGTGGGGCTTGATCTCATGACTCTGACCGAGATCATGACCTGAGCTGAAATCAAAGAGTTGGACACTCAATGGACTAAGCCACCCAGGCAGCCCATGTGGATTTCTTTTTAAGTAACTATAATTTTTTATTATGTTAGATGGAGTGTTTTTAAAAATTTTATTGTTTGTCTTTTTGTAACTGGTGCAGAGAAAGGGAATTCATTTTTGTATGTTGACTCTTATCCAGAAACCTTGATAAATCTTTTAAGTTTTAATTATTTTTCAGTAAATTATTTTGGGTTTCCTATTTAGCAAACAATAGTCTACAAATAATGAGTTTTATTTTGTCCTTTCCAATCCTCAGATCTTTCTTTTCCTTGCCTTTTTGCACTATCCAGGACCCGAGTCTGTGGGGATGCTCATATTGCTTTTCCTTTAGTCTTTAACTTTTATTTTTTTATATTTTATTTATTTATTTGAAAGGGAGCAACTCGGCTCCATCCCAAGACCCTGGGACCATGACCTGAGCCAAAGGCAGATGCTTACCCAACTGAGGCACCCAGGCACTCTTCTCCTTTGATCTCTAAGGAAATGGCTTACATTAATTGATTTTCAATGCTAAACCAACCTTGCGTGCGTATTTTATTAATCTCAACCTGACCTTCACGAAATGTTGTTTCTCTCTTTTTCAGTGCATTAGTGGATTGTGGGCTGTATTTTGAGAGTGTTTTTTGTCCACATTTATTTTGTAACTTCCCTTCCTCAGACTTTTATTTATTTAGTTCTGCTGCACATCAGCACACGCCAATACAGAAAACAAGCTGCGAGCGCATGCTCCGTGGCTCCATTCTGTATTTGTGATTGAGGAGCACAAACGACCGAAGTTCGCGCAGCAGCCCGCTCATTTTCCTCTTGCTTGCCTCCTGCACTTCCAACCCCCCGGGGTTAAAGCCACTGCCAAGCACAGGGGAAGCCTAAGTGCTTTATCCCACCCATTCTCCGACTTGTGGTCAGTGTCTTAGCATTGAGTGTGCGTGCACATGTCGGTGGCACCCCGTCTTCTTACCATAAACTCCAAACTATTTTTGGCATTAGAGGTAGCTCCAAGGCTAGTGAAGGCCTCAGTGAAAGTCATCCAGGAGATTTGCCCCGGAAGTACCTGTTCAGGGCTCCGGTACCCTGCCCAACTGCCCTCTGGAAGCACTAACTCCCCTCCCCCCACCAGCACTGCAGGGCCTTGGGGTCCCAGCGCAAACGAGGCAGTGGGGGTTCTGCAGTCTTGCCCAGGAAAGGGGGCACGGGGCCTCTCCTCCTCTTGTCTCCCGGGAGGCTCCTGGCAGCCATGTCAAGGTTAAGTGGCCGTGATTTGGGAGGCAATGGTTTTGAATGCTGCAGAGGTGCGGCTCCCGACTTAAACGGTCTCCCTTGAGAGTTTGGACCCCCTCGGTCCACCATGCAAAATCCTCTTGGGGGGCACATCCGGCAGCAGCGCACATCTCCTGCTCAGCCTCTACTGGCCCCTGTTGGCTGGCCGCTCGGGCGGGTCTCCTGCACTTTCTCACTGGGCTCCATCAAGTTCATGCTTTAATCCTCCCTGTTCCGTGTAAGGAGCACCGCTTGGCCTCCCCACATATTTCCTTTATCACTGCTTCTGCTCCCATTCAGGGGGGTTTGAGTGTCTCCTGTCAGTGTCTGCTCTCAGGTTCCTCTGGCACCTGAAACACCTGAAACACAGAGCTCTCAGTATAAACTTGAACCTGAAGGTGCTGAAGAAGTGGATGCTGTCAGGAGAAGTGGGGGGAGGGGGGAGCTGGCTCGTCCGTGGGAAGTTGCCCAGTGGGTGGAGTTTCCTCTGGACACACCCTGGAGGGGATTGTTTCCTTCTGTGTGACTGCTTCCGATGCGTGGGTGGCAGAAGCCACCAGAGGGACCAAGTCTGTGGGAGTCTGCTGGGCGGTGGCACCTCACAGCCCTGAGGCCTGGTTGGGCTGTGGCACGTGGATCCCTGCTGCAGTTGGGGCCTTGTTGGGAGACTGGGGTGCAGCGGTGGGGTGTGGAGAGCAGGGGGTGGCCTCGGAAGGGTTAGGCCCTCCAGCTTGGCGCTCTGGTGACTTGGGAGCAAATAGGTGACCATCACTTTATTGCACTTATGGCCCGTCAGCGAGTCTTGGATCTCCTCCCCGTGTGATACACGGACACCATGAACCCAGCCAGGCTTTCCTGTATGTAGTCAAGGAGTGGCTCCACTAAGGCTTTAGTTCTTCCCCAGGATGACCTATATTCACCCATGGGTCTTGAGCTCTGAACTGCTCTCTTGCTGGGACTGAGAGGAAGAGATTTCTTGAGCAGTTTTTCACATTCCCTGGAATGTGAAGGGGAATATGGTGTATTCCATGGAGGGGTCCGCTGACTCGTGTCTACAGGATGACCCTCAGATTCCACAGTCCATGCAGGGCCGTCTTATTTGGCCCTGGAAGAGTTCCAAGGCAGCATGAGGGGGGGAGGACTGCCAAAGGAAGCGCCCAGATGCGGCCAAAGGTGGACCCCTACTGAAGCCAAAGTCTACAAACTTCATTATCACGTCAGCATCCAAGAGCAGGTGTTTTGTCTTTAACTCTATGAACAACACACTTCTAGGGACCATGCCCACAGACATCAGCTGACAGAATTTGCCTGTGGCCTTTTGTTGTTACAGACCTCCGCGAGCCACTAGGAACTCAGGCACTTCTCTTTCGCTAGAGTATTCCAAGACAAGGCAGAGTGTTTACTCAGTCTGGATCACTTTAAATGATTGTTTTGAGATGGTTCAAGGCCTTCTGGATTCTTATTTCACAGGACAGTCTGGAGTTTAGAGGAGTTCTACTAAGTCTTGTCACTGATCTTAATGACTACCTCTTTCCTAAGGCACGATGTGCCAAGCCAGTTTCAGCTTGGTCAGGTTACCCTTGGTGATGATCCTGAGGGCCAGTGGCTACCCACACAGATCTCCTCCTCGGCAGAGATGGTTGAGAGGCCTGGCAGCATGGTGGACTTACTGCTGACCTTGGAGTCAAGGTATCCCAAGGTCACATTAAATTGGGAGAAGCTGGGGTGCCTGGGTGGCTCAGTTGGTTAAGCGACTGCCTTCAGCTCAGGTCATGATCCTGGAGACCTGGGATTGAGCCCCACATCAGGCTCCTTGCTCGGCGGGAGGCCTGCTTCTCCCTCTCTCACTCCCCCTGCTTGTGTTCCCTCTCTGGCTGTGTTTCTCTCTGTCAAATAATTAAAATCTTAAAAAAAAAAAAAAAAACTATTAAAAAAATACCTGGGAGGTGATGAGAAGTTTGGCCCATGCCACCTCAAGAGAAAATCAATTCAAGTCCACCTGATGAACTGATCTTTATAATGGAATCAAAACACAATGGCAGACAAGCATATAAATAAGCAAAACCAAACACTAACAAACTAAATAAAAAGGGTGAAAAAAGTTTTGAAAGGAAAATGAGAAAAAACAGTAAAGAAAAAATGAAAACGAGAAGAAAAATAGTAAAGAAAAGTGAATGAAAAAGAGGATTTTTGAGTGGCATTAAGTACATTGGTAGTGAGTATAACAATCACCACTATTTTCAAAATTTTTTCATCCTCCTAAATGGAAACTCTGTACCCATTAAACAACTTCTCATTCCCTTCTCTCCTCATCCTTAGTTACCTCTGTTCTACCTACTACCTCTATGGAATTGTCTAGTCTATGTAATTGTGTAATAGCACAATATTTGTCCTTCTGTGACTGGCTTATTTCACTTGGCATAATGATTTTCAACTTCATCCATGTTGTAGCAGATGTCAGTACTGAGCCACCCTGGCACCCCTGCTGTTTTTTTTTTTAAGATTTTAAAAAATTGCTTTTTTGTTTTTAAGACTTTATTTATTTGACACAGAGAGAGAGATCACAAGTAGGCAGAGAGAGAGAGGAGGAAGCAGGCTCCTGCCGAGCAGAGAGCCCGATGCAGACCTCGATCCCAGGACCCTGAGATCATGACCTGAGCCAAGGGCAGAGGCTTTAACCCACTGAGCCACCCAGGTGCCCAAAAAATTGCCTATTTGAGAGAGAGAACACATGCATGTGCGTGCAAGAGTGTGGAGGAAGGACAGAGGGAGAGGAAGAAGGAGAGAAGCAAACTCCCCGCTGAGCACTGAGCCTGACACAGGGCTCAATCTCACAACCTTGAGATAACCACCCAAGCCCAAATCAAGAGTGAGATGCTTGGGGTGTCTGGGTGACTCAGTTGATTAAGCGACTGCCTTCAGCTCAGGTCATGATCGTGGAGACCTGGGATTGAGCCCCACATTGGGCTTTCTGCTCGGCGGGAGGCCTGCTTCTCCCTCTCTCAGTCCCTCTGCTTGTGTTCCCTCTCTGACTGTTTTTCTCTCTGCCAAATAAATAAATAAAATCTTAAAAAAAAAAAAGTGAGATGCTCAAAGGAGTGAACCATCTCGTTTTTTTTATTAATAGCCATCCTCATGGATGTGAAGTGGTATCTCATTATGGTTTTTATTTGCATTTCCATAATGATTCAGCATCTTTTCATGTCCTTAGTGGACATTTGCATATCTTCCTTAGAAAAATGTCTTCTAAAGGACCTGGCCTATTTTTTAATTTTTTAAAAGAGATTTTATTTATTTGAGAGACAGAGTGAGAGCAAGCCAAGTATAAGTAGGGCGGAGGGAGGGAGAGGGAGAAGCAGACTCCCTGCTGGGCAGGAAGCCTGACACAGGGCTCAATCCCAGGACTCTGGGACCACAACCTGAGCTGAAGGCAGATGCCCAACTGATGAGCCATACGGGCACCCCTTCGTTTTTTGGGGGACTCAAACTCACAAACCCAATATCGTGAGTTGCATGCTGTACGGACTGATCCAGCCAGGTGCCCCATGGGTTTTTGTTTGTTTGTTTTGCTTTTTCTCGTTGAGTTGTATTTTTTATATATCCTGAATATTAATCCCTTATCAGGCGTGATTTGCAAATATCTTCTCCCATTCTCCGGGTTTCCTTTTCACTCTTTTGATAGTGTCCTTTGATGCACACAAAATGTTGTAATTTTTTTTAAGTCGGCTCCAAGCCCAGCATGGAGCCCACCGTGGGGCTTGAACTGACTGCTATGAGATCAAGACCTGAGCTGAGATCAAGAAGCGGGTCTCAACCAACTCAACTATCCAGGCACCCTAAAAAGTTTTAATTTTGATGAAGATGAATTTATAAAAAAAAAAAAGACCTACTTTATCTATGCTTTTGTTGTCATATCCAAGATATCATTACCAAATGCAATGTCATGAAGATGTTCCCCTGTGTTTTAAGAGTTTCATAGTTTTAGCCCTTAGGTGTAGATCTTTGGTTCACTTTGAGTTAATTTTTTTAAGATTTATTTATTTTGGGGAGAGAGAGAGAGAGAGAGAACACAGCGGGAGGGGCAGAGGGAAAGAGAGCAGATTCCACGCTGAGGGCAGCGCTGGAGGCAGGGCTTGATCTCACAACCCTGAGATCACAACTTAACCTGAAACTGAGAGTTGGATGCTTAACTGACTGGCACCAGGTGCCCCATTTTGAGTTAATTTTTGTATGGGATATAATTAAGGGTTCAACTTCATTCATGTGCATATAGATACCCAGTTTTCCCAGCACCATTTGTTGAAAAAAAAAACGTTCTTTCCCCATTAAATTGTCTTGGCTTCCTCATCAAAAATTAACCGACCATATATGTGGGAGTTGATTTCTGGGCTCTCTATTCCACTGTCTCCTTGTCAGTACCACACTGTTTTGATTACTGTAGATTTGTATTCAGTTTTTAATATCAGAAAGTGTGAGTCCCCCAATTTTGTTCTATTCAAATGAGTTCTTTTAATTTTATTCATTTCCAAGATTGTTTTGGCTATTCAGGGGTTCCTTGAGATCCAGTATGAATTTTAGGATGGGTTTTTATTATTTAACAAAAACACCCAGTGGGATCTGATGGGAATTGCATTGAATCTTTTTTTTCCACAGAGCTTTTCATCACCTATATACTATATATTTTTTTCTTTGTTTTATTGTCAGTCTCCTCCATCAAAACTTCAGTTCACTGCTTTATACCTAACACTTAGAACTCAATAACTACTGTTATCTGCTGAAAAAAGAAGGAAGGAAACATTCTTATGTATCTACCATCTGGCACATTGCTTGACATATAAAAGATGCTCAATAAAATCTGGTGAATAAAGTAAAATGCTATTTCTATTTTTCACCTCATAGACATATGCACACATTTCTACATTAAAAGTGTTTCTCAATCACCTGTTCTCATATTGCTTCAGAAAGAATGCTGTGATAAATTTTATACTTTAAGTAATTCTAAAATTATATTTATGTACATGTATGGCATATTTTGAAGTTACCTGCAGCTGATTTTATATCATATACTTTATTTTTAAAAATATTTTATTTATTTATTTTGACACAGAGAGAGAGATCAAAGAAGGGAGAGAAGCAAGCAGAGGGAGAGGAGGAAGCAGGCTCCCTGCTGAGCAGAGAGCCCGATGCGGGCCTCATTCCCAAGACCCTGAGATCATGACCTGAGCTGAAGGCAGAGGCTTTAACCCACTGAGCCACCCAGGTGCCCTATACTTTATTTCAAAAATTACTTTTGCTGGCTCTTTAGGATCTATGCAAAATCTAATCTATGCCTACCATCATATCACTTTAGGTTTTTTAAAAAAATTATTATTATTATTTTTAAGATTTTATTTATTTATTTGACACAGAGAGATCACAAGTAGGCAGAGAGAGAGAAGGAAGCAGGCTCCCTGCTGAGCAGAGAGCCCGATGTGGGCCTCGATCCCAGGACCCTGAGATCATGACCTGAGCTGAAGGCAGAGGCTTTAACCCACTGAGCCACCCAGGCGCCCGTTTTTTTTTTTTTTTAAAGATTTAATTTATTTATTTGACAGAGAGAAACAGAGCCAGAGGGGGAACACAAGCAGGGGGAGTGAGAGAGGGAGAAGCAGACTTCCCGCCGAGCAGGGAGCCTGATGTGGGGCTCGATCCCGGGTCTCCGGGATCATGACCTGAGCCGAAAGCAGTCGCTTAACCAACTGAGCCACCCAGGTGCCCCCTTTTTTTTTTTTTTAAAGATTTTATTTCTTTATTTGACAGAGAGAGAGAGAGTGAGTGAGTGCACACAAGTAGAGGGAACAGCAGGGAGAGGGAGAGGGAGAAACAGGTTTCCCACTGAGCAGGGAGCCCGGTGTGGGACTCAGTCTCAGGACCCTGTGATCTGACCTGAAGGCTGCCGCTTAACCAACTGAGCCACTCAGGCGCCCATCACATTAGTCTTTTGCTTATAAAAATAAAACAAAATTCTAGGGGTGCCTGGGTGGCTCAGTTGGTTAAGCGACTGCCTTCGGCTCAGGTCATGATCCTGGAGACCCGGGATCGAGTCCCACATCGGGCTGCCTGCTCGGCCGGAAGCCTGCTTCTCCCTCTTTCACTCCCCCTGCTTGTGTTCCCTCTCTGGCTGTGTTTCTCTCTGTCAAATAAATAACATCTTAAAAAAAAAATTCTAATAAATAGTCTACTTCAAACAAACAAACAAACAAACAAACAAAAACATCCCAGACAGCTTTGTGACCATTTGATGTAAGGTCTTTCAAATCTCTCCTTTTTAACAGGACAGCCCTCGGCCCAAGGCCCCTGACAACCCTGCATGTCTCCACCTAGCCATGTAGGCAAGGCTTGAATGCAGTCTGGGTCTTGGCAGAATGCCTAGGATTCTCCTTGGAGCAAGCTTGTAATCTTATTTGTTTTAGAGTGAGAGAGAGGGAACAGTGGTGGGGGGTGGTTAGGGAGAGAGAACTGTTAAGCAGCGGGACCTGATCTTACGACCCTGAGATCATGACCTGAGCCAAAATCAAGAGTTGGATGCTTAACTGACTGAGCCACCCAAGCGCCCCTAGATCCCCATCATGTGGGAAACTCCCACAAAAGTCTTTCTCTTCCGTTTCTCTAGTTTTAGTGGAGACTAATGTTTTTCATGTTGCCCTCCCTTTCCTTCCCATTCCCTCACACCTTAGGGTACAGCTGTGGGCATCTGTGCGTCTGTGAAACTGTTCAGCTGAAGTGTAACGTTGATTTGTCAATGCACAGTGACACATCGCTCATGACACCCATGGTTATTGATCGCTGGGACCACAGATGTTGTCCCATGGGCATAAGATCCTGCTGATCTTGCTTTTGCTGTCTTCTAAGTATAGTAAATGGTCTAAATCCAAATAGATTCTTTTTCTCCTTACTGACCTTATCTACAGACATGTGGCACTGCCACTAGCTGTTACTTAGAGATCCCTTAACTGCCTGAAACACTTCACATTTACATTGCCTCTAATGACATGATTTGTCACCAGGTCCCTTAAGCTCCTCCTACAGCATGCAAAGCATATAAATCTAACAATAATCCAATTCTAGAGTTAATACAAAAAGAAAACTTTATTATTCAAAAACCAAATTGAGGTTTCACAGCATAAAATAATTGTAACTTCCATCATTAAACGTTTTTATATATACACACATAAGACATATATGAGTTAAAGTGATACCTTTTTATGTGAGAAACATAAAAAAGTGTTACATGGGAAGAAAATCAGAACACAATATTTAATCTGTGTTATTATTTCAAAATTTAAATGCATGTATAAAATGAAACAAATTACAAGGGAACAAAGAAAGGAAATATGTTTTGAGGTAATTGGATCATGGGAGTATTGCTTACTTTTTTCTTGTAAAGTTTGTGTGATCCAAATGAGAGAAATTACCTTTAAAATGCCATTTTAGCAAAGTTCTTGTGGAAAATATATTGATAGTCTCAAAATAAGACACAAGCACTAAAGTCATAGAGTCTACTTTTAATTTTTATTAACTCCTCATTCAGGTTGTCACTTGATTCATCACAGGGAGAATTATCAAGCACTTTCTGCATGGCAGGGACTGTGCTAAGCATCTTACACAGATTATTTCTTTCAATAAGCACAACAGGTACTATTTTTACCACTTGGGGGAGAAGGTTAATTAGCTTGATTTAGGGGTCACATGCCTAGCCAGAGATGAAGCTAGGTTTTTAAGTAGGCAGACCGGCTCCAGAGCTGTGGGATATAATGTAGGTAATCTTCAGAGAGGGAATGTAATCTGAGACAATGCTATAAATCTAACTCTACACTTTGGGGGGACAAAAACTTGTGCACGATTCCTTCCCATGACTCTAGCATTTCAATTAGATATGTGTGCCGGTATTTCCCTTACAGCTTGAAAGCTAGATCTAAGACTACTTAAGCTACATCTAAGACTGGATGTTTGCAGCTTATAGTAATGAACCAATAAGGATTCATTTTACGAAACAAAAATCCATTGTTACACTCAAACTTGTTGTAACTTCATTCTCTTTAATCTTTTTAATTGTGATTTAAAAAAAAATCAAATTTTACTTTAACCCTGTGTAACCTGTAGAAATCTTTGACCAAAAGGAACACGTTTTTTGTTTGTTTGTTTTCTTTTCTTTTTGGCCAGTTAGGTAGCATGTAGGTGATAAAAACTGAAGATGGAGAGAATAGATTTAAAAATGGAAAACCATACAAGCAGTGAAGAGATTGAGAAGGGAAAAGTTCTGAGACAAATGGAGAGAGGAAAAGTAAAGGGGGCTAAGTTAGGCTGGAAAAAGAGAAAGGACTGGGATGGCGAGGAAGGACTCTTCAAGTCAGAAGCAAGCTATTTTCTTCTAAGTTCTCACCTCCAGTAAATCAACAGATTCAGATGCCTGACCTTGCAAATATCCTTCAGCTGTTTACAGCTGTCCGTGACTTCCCCGAGACTCTGTTTGTACCTTACTTCCCACTTCTACAGCAGACATTTGAAGTTTTCAGAGCCGCTGTCGCAGAACGCAAAGAAGCCTCACTCTCGGCTTTCAGGGGGCGCAAACTGCCTACACTGTTGCCCTTAGGCATGTTTTTATTTCAAACCACCCCTCATCCCCCAGTTCACCTTGATGTTCCCGGTGCCGGAGAGCCGACGGAGATGGGCACGATGGACATGGACTAGGGTTTCGCCTCCCCTCAGGCAAGCCAAATACAGAAAAGCGAGAAGAGAGAGACAAGAGTGCCAGTCGCTGAAACGTAGAACATGGACTCCAAGGGAGCGTGAAACATGCGAGAACCAGTCTGCCGGCGACTCCGCGCCAGCAGAGCCCCCAGACCCTTCAGTCCCGCCTGCGAACAGCGGGTTACTACGGCAACCGTGAGGTCTCGCGAGACCGGGGTTGCGCCTGCGCACTGCCGCTGTCGGCGCTGTCTTCAGCCTTCCAGGCCCATTCCCAAACCCAGGGGTTTTTGGTGAGGGCCTCGCGACTCATTGACTCTCTCCATCGTGAGTATCAAGGTGAGATAGTGAGATGCGAAGCTTTCACAACATTTGGAAGGCGGGGCGGGGGACGGCGAGGGCTCTGCGCATGCGCCTCGCACATGGCGGTGGTTCGGTTGCCATCGTGAGTGGGACCGGGGTGCGGGGTACAGAGGGGGACGGGAGGGGCGCGTGCCGGGTGGGATCCGGTCAGGGAGGCGGCGGAGGGCGGCGGGCACGCGAGGTCCCCAGGTCTTCCCGAGACCCCTGTCTCTTCCGCGGAGCTGCGCCTGCGCGAACGGGCGTACTTTCCTGCCTCCGGCTTTGGTTTACTGTCTTCTGTCTGGAGTTGAGCATCTGTAGGGTACGGGAAATAGTAAGATACAGCCCACCCTGGACCTTCAGTGCTCCGCGGCCTAGAACCGGGGACGGGCTACAAAATAACCACAGTTGGCGAATCTAAATAGTGAAGAATGAGGACAGTAGATAAGGGGCGGACTGCACTGGGAGGGCCTCTGGGATAGGAATGCAACCCGTGGGAGCTGGGGCTGCCCCTCGCTTCGCTACCGGATCTTGAGACCGGAGTCCTTCCTCTGCTTTACTCCCGGCTGATAGCACCAACCCTGGTAGATTCTAACTCCTAACTATTTCAGCTGTCTGTATTTCTGTCCCAACTCCTCTGCGGCCACTCTACTGCAGGCCACCATCGTGCCTACTCTGGGGACCGCTTCGCTCCTTCCACTCTTGACAAAGGACGTTTCCGGGCTGGGAATCCGCAAAGATCTTTTGGCAGTGCCTGTCAAATCATGGCACTCTTCTGTTTTTTGTTTGTTTGTTTGTTTGTAAAGATTTTATTTATTTGACAGAGAGATCACAAGTAGGCAGAGAGGCAGGCTGAGAGGAGGAAGCAGGCTCCCTGCTGCAGAGAGACCGATGTGGACCACTATCCCAGGACCCTGAGATCATGACCTGAGCCGAAGGCAGAGGCTTTAACCCACTGATCCACCCAGGCGCCCAAGCGCCTTCTGTTTTAAACGTTACGGTTGCTTATATATCCTATTAAAAGGTTTGCAAGGACCTTCACCCACCCGCCCTTTCTTCCTTTCTCTGCCTAATACCTCACCATGCGATACTGAACTTACTTCATTTCGCTAATGTTCCCTGGGATACTCTTTCTACTTCATACTCCCTTTGGCAGGCACTCTTCAGATGCTGG